>JANAVB010009595.1:3752170-3964670 GCA_029216955.1 Iris pallida
ATATACACGTGATCTATGTAAAGTTCATTCAGCCAATGCTGGGCATCCTCCTCAGCTCAAACAAAATAAAGCTATGCTTGAACATGATACTAATAACCCTTCGGTGGGGCCCACCATCCTCGAACAAGGGGAACATTCCAATCAAGTCGTGCCTGTGATTGATACGGCCATTAATGAACTACCGCCATCTAATGATCTATTGGCCACTTCATCCAAAGATGCACATCCTAACGAGCACCCGCTTATCGATACTACAAATATTCCCGTAGCCATTACTCTTCCTATCAACCCACTGCACTCGTCGTCACCTCATACTTCACCTCCTCCTTCCCCTAGCCCGAGCTCTGTTATCCCTCCTCTCCCGACTGTGGATCCCCATGAAGAAGGAGAAATCCGTTCCTGGGCGGACGAGGTTGACGCTGCAGACCGTCGTAGCCAGGCTGACCTTTTCAAGCTCTTCGAAGTAGGCGGGGACCCTCTTGTAGCTTCTTCAGCGGATGATACTGTGGCTGTGCCCTCTATTTAGCTGGATCAATCAACCCTGGTGGCCATGGATGATGACAGACCTCCTCGTCCCCCAGTCATCCCACGGACCCAGAAGAAAAAAAAAGTTCTTCCACCCCCCGTCCCTCGCAACCTCCGCTCAACGGCTAAGCTCACACAAACTCCTCCCCCATCCCCCTCTAATGCTTAAAATTCTCTGTTGGAACATCAGGGGTATTGCTAATCCCATGGCTCTTAAAAGGCTCAAGTCTCTTTGTAGAACTAATAAAGTTTCTCTTGTGATTATCATTGAACCTAAGGTGCATTCTGATAAATTGTTGACCTATCAGCTTAAACTGGGTTTCAGTGTTCCTTCTCTAACCAACGTGGTAATATCTGGATTATGGCTAGACATGACATGGAGTTAGTGGCTATAGACTCATTCGATCACTGCCTCACTGTCTCGATCACATCCCCTATATTACCATCTGTCGCGACCTTATCTGCAGTACATGGGAACAATACTAAGGAAGGCAGACGCTTTCTCTGGGATCATCTACTTATGGTTCGTTCTAGGTGGTCCTGTCCTTGGCTTGTTGCAGGGGATTTTAATGCCATCACTCAACAGGAAGAGAAATTTGGTGGGCTCCCTCCTTGTATTGTTTTAATGAAAGAATTTTCGGAGTTTCAAATTGCTGCGGGTCTCTCTGAAGTAACTTACACGGGCAATTGCTTTTCTTGTGTTGATAGGCAGTATGGTTCGCCTAAACAAGGATCTCGGCTGGATAGGGTTTTACTTGATTCTAAATGGTTGGAATGGGCTCCATTATCGGTGGTTTCACATCTGAACAGATCAGAGTCGGATTATGCTCCTGTTTTGCTATCCTTAGACAGTGAAAAGCCTAACTCTCCTCGTCCTTTCCGTTTTCTACATTTTGGAAGGTTCATGATTCATTCTTACCTACTGTGGAGTTGGTTTAGCGATCGGTTGATCTTGTTAACAGTATGGTTCTGGTTGGTCTTCGTCTTGCTGCTACCAGGAAGGCGTTATCTATCTGGAGTAGATCAACATTTGGTAATATTTTTCAGGAAGTGAAGAAGGCTGAAGACAATATGACTGTTTTAGAGGCTACTTGTGAGGTGGATCACTCGTTTCGTCCGCAATGGCTGCTTGCTCGGGCTCATTTGAAACAACGCCTGCATATAGAGGATGCTTATTGGAAACAAAAAGCTAGGGTGAAGTGGGATGAGGCAGGGGTAGGAATACGAAGTTCTACCACTCGTGTGTTTCCTCTAAGCGTAATCGGCTTCATATTTATCATCTTCATTCTTCGGATGGACGACTTCTCTCTAATCAATCTGATATTCAACAAGAAGATAATGTGTTTTATAGTAAGGTATTCACTCCTTCTCTTTTTGATTGATGATGAATACTTTGCTCCTATTCCTAGCATTATTACTCAAGAAGACAATGACAATCTGATTGCTAAACCGTCAATGGATGAAGTTTTAGCTACTGTCAAGTGCATGGATCATAATAGCACTGCGGGTCCTGATGGATTTTCGGGTCTGTTCTTTATGGCATGCTTGCCTATCATAGGTGAGGATATCTTTGAGGCTGTTACCTTATTTATTGATGGTTTTGCTTTACCTAGATTATTTACCAGTACACATTTACTTCCTATCCCTAAAACTAAGCATCCCAAATCTCTCAATGATTATCGACCTATTAGCCTATGTAATTTTGTTAACAAAATCGTTTCCAAATTACTGGCTAGAAGGTTGATTGATATTCTTCCCCTAATCATTTCTCATGAACAAAGTGGCTTTGTTCGGGGTCGGAAGATAGTGGATAATATTGTCTTGGCATAGGAGATAATATCTGTATTAGATCATAAATATTGGGGAGGTAATATGGCGATAAAACTGGATATGAGTAAGGCTTATGATCGGGTTAGCTGGGCTTTTCTCCTTCGGGTTATGAAGCAGTTTGGTTTCTCTAATGAATGGTGTACGCAGATTCTCCATCTGGTGGATAACATTTGGTTTTCGACATTGATTAATGGTCGATCATCTGGTTTCTTTCATGGCCAGTGTGGTATACGACAAGGGGACCCAATCTCTCCATCGCTATTTATAATTGCTTCTGAAGCTTTGAGCCGCAATCTTATTCATTTGAACAATTCAACAAGATTCACTGGTGTCATGCCCCAGAACCAGAATACTGGAGAGCGGGGGAATGACTCAGCCAGCTACGTATTACGGGTAGATGAATACCGTATAATACGATCAATGTTGTCTAACAAGACGAGGGGGTGCATACTACATGAAAGTCTCCCTATGGTCACTTCACATCTATTGTCTCAATCATTCAAACAAGAAACAGAAAATAGAGAACATGTAAGATAAAGCAGTAAGGCGTCCCAAACGCTCAGTCCAAATATTCTTGATATCTGGCTTTACAAAACATAGCCAGATGAGGCAATAAAGTATACCCAATTGTTTATCAGCTGCAGCCTGACTTTAGTTACAATTATGCAAAAGTGAGTACAAGACGATTCGACTAACATGTCGGTGCCAAACGACAAAGTATAAGTAGATAACAAAACGAGCGGAAAAGTAAGAAACCCACTCGAGTCCTCCTGCGATCATCCCTCTAGTATTGACCATCTTGGAGGTGGAAGTAAGCTGAGTCCTCGGGAACCGGCTCTAAATCTGGCCATGCAAAACCAGAGAGGTTAGACCTCTAATAGCAAGTGCCGCAAGGATGCACGATGTGAGGAATTAAAACCAGTAATAAGAGAATATGATAAGTAGATCTCTGTTTGCCACCGGGATTCACCTAACATCACGACACTTCGAACCAACCTCCCAACCAAACAAGGACAGAAGTTGACCCGTCATGCCCTGACATTCTGATCATCCCAGTTAGTTAACAGAGTAGGTACAGTACACAAACAAGTCAACTTAAACGGTCATGCAACTACTACGGCTTGCTACTGTGAGTTCCAAGTTATCCTGGGATTATGCAATAAGGATTCCTCAGTTCTTACTATGTGCAAGCAAGGCTAGTTTACCCAGTCAATCAATTGTGCCAATCATGAATTAGACGAGTTCCAGCAGGACGCCCGTCATCAATATACAATATACAATAGATAATATAACCAGATACTGCTCCCTGCCCATGTTGCAGATTTGCAGTATCTGTAGGGACCAGCTGGCCTGTCGGGCACTACTAGTCCCAAAAGGGCTGCCATGTAAGAACTCGGGAATCCATTCTCTCCATGCAATCATTATTTTATTTAACTTAATAGTCTCTACGTTAAGTGAAATCCCATGCCGTGGGTCATGGTCATTCAAATGAGTACTTTCGTACGGGGTACGATATGCACAACTCTACAATGATACCCGTGCGGTTAGGTTGTAGGTCTTACATAGCGTGATACAACAATCAAAACTAACCACGGAATAATCATGCCTTGACCATAAAGTACACATGCTATTTTGTAAACTAAATAAATAAATAAATAAATTAAAGCCTGTATGTACCTGTATGTTAATATTCGGGATCAGCCAGTCGATTACAATAGTTCATAGTTAATATGAACGTGTCTCATTCATTCAATTCAATAAGACGACTAGCCAGTCTCTTAGTTCCAACTAGGAACACATGATCAATTATTAGTCAAGTAACAGTCGGGGTCAATTCGTGACAAGACATAAAAGTCAAATTAGTATTAAGCATGGTCGAGTCCATAACTAGTATAAAATAGTTGGTAACATATTCTTGAAGCCAAGAAAAAGATCTATAACTTTTATGTTGGGAGTTAGAAGAAATTCTAGCCATAATTCAGTCAAAATAGGACATATAACAGTCAGAAACAACCAAAATAGGTATTATGCGACCTATTCTGGGACATGCATGCGGACCAACTGCGACATGCGGCTCATGTGGCATATGCGGCCCAACTGCGACACCATATACGGCTCAACTGCGACATGCGGCCTATGCGGCCCAACCGCGATACCATATGCGGCCTACTGCGACATGCGACCTATGCGGCCCAACCGTGACACCATATGCGGCTCAACTGCGACATGTGCCTCATGCGGCCCAACCGCGACATCTATACGGCTCAACTGCGACATGTGCCTCATGCGGCCCAACCACGACATCTATGCGGCTCAACTGCGACATGCGGCCTATGCGGCCCAACCGCGACATCTATGCGGCTCAACTGCGACACCATATGCGGCCTACTGCGACATGCG
Source organism: Iris pallida (assembly GCA_029216955.1). Lineage (NCBI taxonomy): Eukaryota > Viridiplantae > Streptophyta > Magnoliopsida > Asparagales > Iridaceae > Iris > Iris pallida. Next base: position 3,756,926 of record JANAVB010009595.1, read on the forward strand.
GCCTATGCGTCCCAACTGCGACACCATATGCGGCTCAAATACGACATGCGCCTCATGCGGCCCAACCGTGACAATTAGCTACTATTCTCCTAGGGGATGTCCAAGGATCTCTCACCTTGCCTATGCTGATGATCTTCTTATATTTTCTGGTGCAGATAAACGCTCTATTCATCTTCTTATGGAGGTCATTCATGCTTATGAATCTAACACAGGACAACGGGTTAATGTTTCCAAGTCTTCTATGATTTATCGGAGAAGGTGCCTCTCCATCGAGCTCAGGAGATTCAACAAATAACTGGATTTCAGTTGATGCATGGCTCTTTTGTCTACTTGGGGTATCCTATCTCGGTTGGTAGGAGGAATGCTGGTATGTATGACGAGTTAATTGATAAAATTCGAGCTCGGATCTCAGGTTGGAATAACAAGATTCTGTCATATGGAGGGAGACTTGTTCTTATGAAGTCTATCCTTACTTCTATTCCATTTCACTGTTTATCTGCCAGTAATCCTCCTATGTCTGTCTTGAATCGGATTGAAAGTTTGTTTGATAGTTTTCTTTGGGGATCGAAGGATGGCCTGCCTAAGCGTTCGTGGCTACGGTGGGATCGGGTAGAAAGAACTATACCTGAGGGAGGCCTTGGCGTCTATAGATTGGGTGATGTCATGGATGCGATGACAGTTAAACTTTGGTGGAAACTTAGGTCGACTAACTCTCTATGGGCTATGTTCAAGAAAGCTAAGTATTGTGCTTCTTCTCATCCTTCTGATGTTGAGATTACTTCAGCTGCTTCTCATGTATGGAAGAGACTTCTTCGAGGTCGATATCTTGGTGATGCTCTTATTTATGAAGATGATATGGTAATTTTACTTGGACACAACATCAGTCATGTAAATTTTCCATTTTATCAGCCTGGAATCATGTTAGAGTTCAATTCCCTCAACAAGCCTACTTCAAAAATGCTTGGAACTTATGTATGCCGACCAAATGGTCTATATTGCTCTGGCGTATCCTATTTAACAAACTGCCGATGGATGATAACATTGCTCAATTGCTTGGCTTGTCACTGTTGTTATGCTCGGCATTCGGAATCTATATTTAGTGAAGGGGAGTTGGCTTCCTGTGTTTGGCAGTACTTTCAAACGAAAATAGGAGTTCGGGCTAATCGCTTGGATATTTTGCAGAGGCTACAGAATTGGTGGCGTCATCGACAGAAACACCTCAAGCAAAATCGTCGTAGGTGCCATATGCTGGGTCCTTTGGAAAAATCGAAATAAATGGAGATATGAAGCTTATGTTTTCTCGGTGGATCAGATTGTAGCAGAAGTTCGTAGACAAGTTAAGAAGGCTATGATTAGATGTAAACATGTAGAAGCTCCTGATCTCTAGTTTTTTGTATTATGTTTACTTGGTTCTTATTAATAAACTTGTGGTTTGGTTAAATATATATATATATATATATATATATATATATATATATATATATATATATATATATATATATATATATATATAAACAAATGTTTCCCTTCTCGCGTCCCCAGCCGGGGGTTCCACACTCCCCCACCCCGATTAGCTCCGGCGGCGGCCCCGTCTCCTTCGCAGCTGATGGCATCTCCACCCCACTCCCACCGAGATCCTCCTCGGGACCTTCCATGGCCTCCAGACTTACATACGTTTCATGGTTTGCCGTCGGGGCTTTCACCCCTCGTGTCCTTCCCGACGGACACCCCTCTCCTTCTCCCGAACGCCCTTATGCCTCCCTCCTTCCCGACCTCTTCAGTGGCTAACCCACCCCCCGTTTCCTCGCTGATCCGGCGACCGTCGGTGGACGAGTCAGGTCGGAGCTCGACTCCGAATGAATCTCGCTCACCGAGGCGGGCGGTCCGCCGAAGGGCACCTCGGAAGGTACATCCTCCGTCCCATCGACCTACGTGATCGATCAAAATTCAAATATACCATCAAAACCCGTGCTTTCTCCATTAGAAGAGGTGCGAGATCTCCGGATTGGCACAAGTCCGTGGGCACATCCTGTGCTCACGATGCCAAGATCGTGCGAGGCGCCTACCCCCCCTTCGAGTTGGCACCCTAGCTGTAGGGTCCACCGTGCCAGTTTCTTAACAGTTGTCTGCTGGTTCTTCTCATGATTCAATTTTGAATATGAAGAATCTAGTGTCTTTCCAGTTGGGAGATGTTGCGCCCAATTCTGTGGGCGTGCACAACCTCGAACAAGATGGCGCACCCTTGTGCGCAGCCGTATGATAGCGCTCTTCCCTTATTGGGCGTATCAACTACACAGCGTAGATTCCTCTGCGCGTGCAGCTCTGACGAGTTTCCCATATTGGGTGCACCAATAGGAGGCACCCATCTCCCTGTCTTGCACCCAAGGTCTTCCCCTTTGAGTGCCACAAGTGTGGCTTCTGTGGGCGCTTGTTTGGGTGCCTATGCGTTGGCCTCCTACTTTGGTACGCCTTCTGTTGGCGCAAGCTTGGGCACACTACCTCCTCCTATGGGCACGGCGGAGGACAGCCCCTCCCTTGGGTGACCACCCACATCGAGTGGCATAGAACTCCCCCCCCCGGGCGCTCTTCGGAGGCATCGGCGAGGCTCTACCTCCCAGCCACGACACTCTCGCCGCTAGGCCACCCTCCTTGGGCCCGCCCCCCTCCCAGGCTGATTGGACTCTGTGCCCTGTGACGCCGCATCACTCTTCTCAGAGATTTCTTCCGAGCACTCCTTCCCCGAGCGGCCCAGCGCACAGGAGCTGCGAGGCACCTCCCATACCATGTTCGAGCGCGAACCGACCCCCCCGAAGCGGCAACGTACATAGACATGCTCAGGCCTGCCAAGCTCACTCAGCCTTTCGCTCCGGTCCCTACTATCGACCTTTCCGAAATTGATCACCCCTTGTCATCTGACACCAACAAAATACTTGTGCCCTTCTCGCCGGATAATTAACCTCTCTTTCAGTGACCTTCACACACACCTTTGTTCTGAAATTCTTTTCAGGCTGCCCGAAGCAGGCTAAGGTTCAGGTCAAGATTGCCAGTTGGGGCATCTCAGCGAGCTACCAGGTTGTCCCTATGGACCCTAAACACATTTTTATCCACCTGTCCTCAGAAGCTGATCACAAGTTAGTCTGGATTAGAGGATCGGGAAGGATTGACAATCGGCCATATATCATCGTCAAATGGTCTCCTGAATTCGGGACATCTGATGACTCAGCGATTGCCCTTTCTTAGGAGACTCTACCCAATCTTCCCCTGTCACGCCCCGTTCCCAAAATACGGCGAGCCGTGTACGTAACAACATCCCCAGGCTACGCGACATATGAATACTCCAGTACCCATATTCGCGATTGTCGCCCGTAGGGTCCTATGATAGGTTGATCACAGGTCACATGATGCATAAAATAATAAATGACAGTTTGATTAAAGAATATTCTAAACTATAAATAGAAATTTTATTATTCTACCAGATTACAACCATTAACCCAATACATATATTACATTACCAGCTACAAAGTTTTACTAGTTGATACCAAGTCAACCTCCTCTTTGTCTCATTCATAAATCTTCTCTTCAGTGTGCGTTTGCATTCTCTCCTAACCTTCATCAAAACCTAGTGAACAAAACTAGGTCGTCAATACGACGAGCAAGCCCTCAGCCAAAGGAGTAAAGTAGGTAAGGTAAGATGATAAAATTATCAAAATTGAACTGAAGGAAAGGATAATTTAAAAGGTATATTCACTGATAAAATTTCTTATCGTATTAACATCTTTTCCTAAAAGAATGTAAGGGTGTCAGGTATAAATATGTAAGCAATCAAACAAATCTTGTATGGAAAATGCAATATTTAGATAAACACTTCTGGATCACACAACTTCTATTTTCTCAAAAATAATCCCATTTACCCGGGATCAGATTTATACTTAATGGACGGTGCTTAGATTTATCCGTCCTATTAGTATCAGGATCGCATATTGATGTGATATAATCAGGATAATACATGAGTGATTTTTCGAGTTATCAAAATCAAGTGTTATAACAATTGTCGTATGACTTAAAATTTTTCAAGAATATCGGAGCAGGCTACATTGGATATTACAGGGCCGAATTCGGGGATTCAAAATCCAATGGATACAGGAACAGGACAACAGGAAGTGAGCTAAGCCTCACCCCGACAGACCCCTATGGCCATACGAGTGCCGGTAACAGAAACTAATCAGTTTTGTAAAATATAATATTACAAAGATTTCGAATGTGTGATCCAAAGTTTTCTCTCCCATCCCAAATGCAATTCTTACCAAAATATAACTTAGTTAAAATACATTTCAATTTTGTATCACGTTTTTCGTGTGATAGAGAACACACATTAAACGAGAATAAAGTTAAGCAGGAGATTCCGTATTAGCGGAAATAAAATGTCAAACTAGAATTTGTGCTCCTAAGGCAACACTTTCATGGATTTCAGGGTTATGTTTGTACTAGAAAATTTGGTAAAATTAAGAACTAAGGTTTATTCATTTCGACTTTCTAAAATGGCTAACTCTGGAAATTTCTCAAAAATTTTAGCAGAGTCTCCTTTGTATTTTGGAGCCCGAAATTTTTTCCAATAGACATTAATATAAAACTAAACCCGGGTTCGTCGACCCTGCGGTGGAGCAACTCTCAACACCGGTACCACGCAATATATATAATCTCGGGTACACCGACCCCTTTCGTGGAGCAACTCTCAACACCAGTAACCATGCAGTATAAGTATATACATAATTCAAGAAAGAAAATCTCTTTATTACCTTGATAAGCAAGCTATTTATCTTGAGTTGGCTATTGTCAAGAATGCTATGTCAAAATCAGAGAACCACAATTTTTAGAACCATAAAGATAAATAAATCCAACATCTAAAATTTTATACATATTAGATGACGTTCTAAATTTTAATAATATTGGTAAAATATTCATTAGGAATCTCTAGGTAATTCTTTATAAAATTTTTCAAGTAAATAATAACTATCGAAGAATATGGAAAGCCTTGATCCTTTAGTAATTTCTAAAGTCTCTAGTCCTAGAGTAAGTAATTGTAGAAATTATAAACTAATTTGTTTATATCATAGTTTATAACTCAGGGGTCCAGAATAGTCTATATTGGGATAAAGTTTCAAGCCAAAATTACCTATGTATTGGGGTGCCTATAAACACTAATTTTAGCTATTATTGGTAAGGATTCATGCTAATTTAATCTATTATTCATTCAGGACAGAATTTAAATAAATTTAAAATATTGTGAATAATATTTATTCTATAGTAATTTTCATATTTTAGGCTAAGTCAAAGTTATCAAATATGTACAAGATTGACATGAACTAAGTTACCCTTTTCTTTTCTTTCTAATAGAAACTAAATTACAACATTTATAAGTTCAAATTTGAAGATGTGTATACCTTTCCTTTACTCTGTAACAACTATATAGATCAAGGTTGGATTTTAGTATTTGTTATAAGCTATTACATATAAAAACTCATACCACGTTTTGCTAATAACCATAACCATTTAATAATCATACTCGTAGGTGAAACGTTAAACATTTTTGTGTACATGTAAGATGAATTCCCATTTTATCGAAATGCCCTAATATTATGCCAAATTTCTTTATGTGAAATCAAAATAAAATTCAAAATTGAACTATATTATGTGATCAAGAGATAATAATAAATAAGTGAAAATAAAATGAATGAAAATATGGAGGAATTTAGGTTGAGGACTTGCCTTGAGAAAATTGATTTGAAATTGGAACTAGGGTTTGAGCCTTCTTCTTCTTCTTCCAATTTTCCTTCTTTTTCTTTTTTTTTTCTTTCTAAAGGATAAGGGGGTTAGGGTTTGATGATGGTGGTGGTGATGATGGAGATGGAGATGATGGTGTTGGAGGTGGTGATGGAGGATGGCCGGCCGGAGGGAGGGGGTGTCGGCGGTGGAGGGGCCGGTCGGCGCACGTGACCGCCACCGCGGGCGTCGCTGGCGGGCGCGGGCGTCGGTGAGAGGAGTGAGAGGGAAAGAATTGGAAGGGAGAAAGAACAGGTGAGAGAGATGGAGAGACCGAGAGAGAGAGTGAGCCGAGAGAGAGGGTGAGCTGAGAGGGAGAAGGAGAGGGGATCGGTTGAGAGGTTTAGGGAGAGAGGAGGGGATGAAATGAATTCCTCTCCCTAATGGTTAAAACAATATATATATATATATATATATATATATATATATATATATATATATATATATTTATATTTTAATTAGGAAAAGACTATATTACCCTTACCTTTTATGCAACCATGCCACCTATCTCTTCCATTTATGTTTGGATGACACATGGATTGCCTATGTGTCTATGTATTAGTGCAATTTGAACAATTAATCCAAGGACCAAGGTGCAAAATAATTTAAAAAAAGTTTTAATGGTCATTATGGAAAAATAAATAAATAAATTTGGATTATAAATCATAAATTTTAACAATGATTATTGAAAATAATTTAAATTAAGAAATAATATAAATGGAAAAAAAATGGCTATGACATCCCCTGATCTGTTTCGCTCCCGCAGTATTAAAGCAGATCGCGAACTCCTTCGGGACGTTCATGGCCGTGGCGGAGGAAACATGCACTCTCGTCAAGGGCAATTACGCCAAAATCTGCATGGAACTAGACTTATCCAAGGACCTCCCGAAGCAAATCCAAATCTCGCTAGGCAGCAAGATACACAACCAGCCAAAAATTTACGACAACAACACCAATTTTTGTAAACACTACCGCAAGAGAGGGCACCTCTTTGAACATTGCTTTAGGGCATACCCAGAGCTAGAGAAGCAGAAATCCATGAAGGCACCCCCACCCCTTCTATGCAAAGACGACCAACTAACGCCTAATGCACCTCCCTCCAACACGCACATCCGGTTTGAAGCTAGCGCTGGAACCTCCAATCATCCAGCCACCAAAAAACCCTCAAAAACAACTTCGGAGCCCCTCTCAGGTGCCGACTCGGGATTCACATTAACGACCGAAGAAATTCCCTTATTTCTTTTTGTCCTTAAGATGAGTTCCCACGCTCACAGCGATGACTCGGGAGCCATCCTCCTGACTGAAGGAACCGCCTCATCTGCTTCGGATCTTAAGAAAAGTTCTACCGCTCACACTTTATCCACACCTCTACACCTTGCCAACAAATTTGACATCTTCGAGATGGAGCTTCCGAGGAACATACTCCCGTGGAGCTTTTCGAGGCACATACCCCCGCGGACTCTTCAGGACAGGACGAAGAAGGAGCAAACACATAAATAGCTAATAAGGACTCAGTCGAAGCGGAAGATCCAGTGGCGAACCACATCGTGGACGGTCTCAATGCGATCAGGGACTCATCATCCTTTTGTGAGATTACTTTGAGAGGATCTATGAAGTTAGCTCACCGGAGGCGGTTCAGGATTACACCATTCTTCGTGCCATGGCAGATCACCCGGAACATATCCCATCGATTCCAACCAGAATGATGGAGGTCGAACAGGCCCTCGACGTGGCTCTAGGCACTTTCAACCTCGACCATTCCAATCCTGAGACATACCTAGCCTCCAAATGTAAGAAAGCTTCGGTGAGGCAGAACCACAGTATTTTTGCTCTACCATCGGTCGGTATAAGTAGATCCCGACCTACCCTCAAAGTCCTCCGTAGTCTGGGTCCCGAGGCGAGGGTCTGCTTCCCCATGGCCCTCGCCTCACCCGAGAACTCGTGGCGGGACTTGTCCATCCACCCTTCTGTCCCCTTCTTTTGTGTCCCCCGGGTTTGCCCGGGCCGGCTATAGATGTCTTTCAGTCGGGTCCGTCTGAATCCAGCTGTTTCTTCTTCCTTTGCCCCTAGTTTTCTTGTCCCCCTCATCTCACAGGAGGTTTTATAGGTGTTTGGGCTATCTTTCGGCATCCATTTTTCGCCTATGAATAAATTCTCTGGTTCTAATACACACACACACACACACACACACACACACACTCCAATGTCAATATACAAATCTCCAATATATATACATGAATATACAGTAGATACACTACATGCCTAATTAGGATTGAGTTTGACTTTGGGTCAAATATAAACCAATACCAACTAGGATTGCACCTAGGACACTTTCTATAACTAGAAAATTTCCAATATTGAAAACATATTAACGTAAAAAAAATATATAAATAAAATATATATCTACATGGATGTATTTGGATGTACTACATGTCTACGTGGGTTTGGATTTGGTTCAAGACAAGTTTGAGCAGGTTTGGTACAATCGGGCCTCGTAAAAATTCAAAAGCCTTTATAATTAATTAATTAAGCCAAAAATATGGTTTAAGCCACAACCTGACTTATTACCATACAAGGGACATGTAAACCCCCATAATTTATAATTAATTTTTATAAATTAAATTAATTTTTTTATGCCTTTCTTTAGATATGGATTTATTTGCTACTAGCATAGTAGTATAATTAATGTATGTGTGTATATATATTATTTTATGTGCGCATGTTTGTATTCTAATAAATAAGGAATATAATTCAATCTAGGATTTTAGAAATTAGTTATAAATTTTTGTGATAATTTTGCTAGCTAAAAGAAGGATATATAGATATATTTATCTAAATAAATATATATATACTTAAGTTTTCGGAATTAGAATAGAATTAGAAAAGAATAAGAAAAAGAATAAGAAAAAGAATTAGAAATAGAATTTGAATAAGAAAAGAAAATGAATTAGAAAAAGAATTAGAATAGAAAAAAAGGGGTGAGCACAGCCTCCCACAGCAGCAGCAGAGCAAAAGGAACCCCCCCTGCGCGAGAATCCGTGGAATAGTGGGAATCGGGTTAATCCAAAACCCATTAGTATTAGGGTTGGGAGTAACTTGATATATATATATATATATATATATATATATATATATATATATATATATATATATATATATATATATATATATATATATATATATATATATATATCTTTTTGCACAAACCTCGAAACCCTAACCTTCCAAAATGAAAGTTGAGGCTGATCATATCCTCTTCGCCTACGAATTTGTTTCACCAGCGACGGAGCTCTGTGCGCGGCGAACGGAGCATCGGAAGTCAGCCCCGCGTCACCCACGGAGCAGTTTTTCCACTCAAGGTACCCTACTTCCCCATGGCGTAACTTTTTACTCGTAGCACCAATTTTCGATCCGTAAGATTTTCTGGAAAGTAGAATTGACCCTCTTCGAGATCCTCTAGGTGGATTTCGCAAACAACCCATCGACTTGCTCGAAAAATCGAGACAAAGGTGAACAAAAATCTATTTTCTGTAATACTATAAAACTGTTTTAAAATGACAACTTGTCGGCCAATTTCCTTGCTGTATAGTAAAGTACTATAAGAACTAATTGAAAACAGTAAAAGACAACCTAACCGAGATCGTAATGCATCTTCTGGATCGTCGTTTCAATTAACGTGTAAAAAGTAGATTGATGTTGAAGTTGAGGAAAAACCTGTGGTAAATTATATTATTTTCTGAATTTTGTCCGATATGGCGTGCGCTCCGACAAACCAGGCGACATGGTCGTGCGCTATATGCATCAAAAGGCGCATATGGACGTTGTCAACGTGTGGGAACTGACGGAACTCAGTTTCGTCGTGTGTGCGCGACGAAATCAGTCCGTATCCGTCAAGATACCCCGTATCGGCATTTTGCAAACTTCGTCCAAACTTCGTGTACAGTCGTTGATTCGAAATGAAACTTGCGCCAATAGGTCCGAATCAAAATTCTAGTCCTGTATGCCAAGTTTGGTTCGATTCTGAGAAGGTCGAATCGGAACCCCTTTTTTTAGCGGACCTACGACCCACTCAAACGGGCGAATTTGTACACAGCGCATCGGAATCCAAAACTGGACATACCGTTGAGTTCCTCTCCTCAAACTAAAATCGTAGACATATAGTTTGACGACTTTAGAGACCGTAGATTTGGCACGCGTTTCGGTGCAAAACGAGTCCAACGGCGGACATCGTTTTGACCCAAAATTACGATTTTGCCCATGTTCCAGAATTTGACTTTTGGACAGGCATTTCCTAGGTATATCTTTTTCACTGAGATTATTTTTGATGTTTGTTTCAGCGTCTGAAGTCATCTGTGATTTGTAAATTTTGGTGCTGACACTTGCTACTCTTGGATTTGCCCTTCTCGTACCGCAGACAAGATACCTTGCCACCCTACTCTGTGATTATTATATTCTTATTTTCAATTATTATTTTCAGCATTTTTTGTTTCTTGATATTGTAAAACTGTGCGTCCAAGTCACACTTGGGTGCAAGCGACTATATCGGTCGTTTTTCTCGTTTTATTATTTTCTCTTGCATTGACTTAGTCTAGTGACCACCCATTGATGTTGAGGTATTATTATATCTCATATGGCCTTGACACTTGTTGTATCACGTGATGTGAGTCACATGTAGGACACGTATCTGCGTAGTCGGCTGGCCACCGATACGTATGGAGCGTACGACGGATAGGAATAACTGCCAATAGAATTGTATGCTTGAAGACTTGGCAGTTACTAGAGGTTCATGAGTCATGGATGTGACCCTACTAGGCATTGGGTGGGGAGAACAGTTTTCTTAACGTATGGGTCCTTATGCACTTTCCTATTACTGATACTGCTTGCCTCTGACATTCGGAGAATGTTATGCTTTGAGGTCCCTAGTATCCTGATGGGGCCACACCTGAGTTACTGCTACTGAGCCAGATACCCATGTGTCGAAGGTCTGTTCTTAACTGCATTTTCACTATAGAATGGTAGGCACCCTATTGCATGCATCCTTTTTCTTTCTATTATATTATCACAGTTTATATGGAATGGTGTTTTCTTGTATCTTGCTATGTCCCCTGAGGACCTGGTTTTCTTTCCAGGATTAGACGACTTTCCGCAGGAGTACGGAGCGGCGCTGGATCCATCTTACATCGATGACGAGGCAGTCACTATTGATTTCTAGTTCATTCTATATTTGAGACATTAGTGGACATGATTTTTACATCTCATTTCTTTCTATTTTGCGGAGGTTGGATTCCGATCTTGTGAGACTATTTTTCAAAGCTGTTTGGAGTAAGTATGTTCACCCGGCTATCTTTGGATACTCTTATTTATTTATTTGGACTCTATTACCTTCTGTGTTGAGCTATGATGAGATTAGATATGTTATTCTGGCCTATTATTATTTTATTTACAGCTTATGTGCATATACGAGGATTCCATATATTGGAGTATTCATCGTATATATGCAGCTGGCATGTTCACGTACTTGGTCCTACGGATTTTGGGACTGGGGCGTTACAGGACATAAATATGGCTAGGCCATTCCTAATATGGCAAATATGCTAGTCATGGCAGATAACTACATTAGTCATGCCACAACTCATAGTCAACATGTATCCCCAAACATAAACATAACTAAGGCTATATATAATAATAATCATTTAAAAATATATAAAAATTAAAAATTCAATATTTAAGCCAAAATAATAATAAAAATAATTGTAAAACACCATGTGGTTTACAAGGTTATTGTGATTGTTGACAGATTATGTGAGTAGAGATGTGATGAAAGATTGATACTCTCTACTTTGATGATTTCCAAGGTCTAGACGGCTGACTATCGCTGCTTACACCAATGTAGGCCGAGCTTACCATGACTCTTACCCAATTATTCGGTAGCGGTTCGTGACACATTTTTATTGGCCCTTACAGGTCTAGGAACTCATCATAGCATAGAACTGTAGAAGCATAAAAAAGAATAAAGAAAGGTACATGCGGCCAAGGATCCCCATGCGGCTCAGAGAGCCCATGCGGCTCAGGGATCCATGCGGTTCGAGCGTCCATGCGGCTCGAATAACTCCATGCGGCCCAGAGACGAGCCTCGTGGCCTTCAACAGCATCTTTCCTTCGTCTTTTGCTGCATTTAATGCCCTAACGGCTGACAACTCTGACAAAATGACAGCTCTGACAAAAAGGGGCAATAATGACTGACGCAATGGCGCGTCCCTAGGGAAGAGAAGAAAATCTTCTTACAGTTGGCAGAATCCATCTAATCCAGAGGCATGCGGCTGCTACATTTATGTGGCCGCCCATCAGCATGCGGTTGCATCCTTTATGCGGCCGACCATCAGCATGCGGCTGCATCCCTTATGCGGCCGCCCATCAGCATGCGGCTGTCCACTCCCATGCGGCTGCCCATCTTCATGCGGCTGTTCATCCCCATGCGGCTGCTCATCTTCAAGCGGCCATTTAGTCTCATGCGGCCCACTCATCTACGGCTCTGCCAAGATGATTGAGACACGTGGCAGTCTTATCTTCCTGGGATTATGGGTATTAATAAATTTTAATCAGATTTGTTGCAATAAATGCCCAGATCAAATCAAATCGAGCAAATTAGACACGTGGCATGCCATTACAAATCGTAAATATTCATGGCAATCAGCATTTATTATCTACAGAGATTTAATGCAATCACATTAATTGCTTAAATCTATCATATGTACGATGGACGGCCCAGATTAACTTTCAGACTGCCGACCTTTGAGAATGGGCAATCATTGCAAAACCCTAATGATGCCCCCCACTCTTATAAATAGCAAGGTGCCATTCCCTTACAAAAGGGACGAAGACACGCAGAGAGGACAGACACACATAGAGACTCAGATCCAGAGAGAATAAAGAGAGCATTTCTTCATCAACGCCAAGTACTTCTTCTCCAGAGCCAAGGCTGCACCCGATCATCGAAGGAGTAAGGCAGAGCTGCCGTCGCTTTTCCGAGCCTCTATCGTCACCCCCCAGAATCTAAAATAAACAATTGTACTTAGATTGTTGTACCTAGGTTTTCGTCCCTAGGCTTTCTTTGTACAAGCGAGTTTGTATTGTGAGTCTAAGTTCAGTCCTCCGATAATTGTTCTGTTCTTTTACAATCAATGGAAAACACGATGGCGACTCTGCTAGGGACAAACTTCTCTACGGCTGAGGAGTTGGTGACGCAATAGGATGCAACCAAACTTGGCTCCACGCAATAGAAGATGGTCATCCGCTTCGACCAACAGGCGTTTGAAGAAATGCTCTCTGAAGGAAGCGCTGGCCCGGTCCAGAAGCGAACCCGCACAAAGAAGGCTCGCAGGGAGTGGAGGCCAAAGTCATTTGCTCCTCCCCCAGATCTGGACGGAGTACTCTCTGCTGCCCAAGACGGCGAAGGCGACTCTCATGCGGCCCCACTTCAAGCCATAGAGGACTCTGCTATCCCCAAGTCCGACAGAGGAAAGCACTACGATGCTGGACTTGTAGGGGCAAAGAGTAATTCTATGTGCTCCAGGAAGAAGCCAAACAAAGGCACTAGCTGCAAAACGAAGACTCATGCGGCTAAGATTGCCAGCCGCATGAATGATGACCATACGGCCGAAACTGCCAGCCAAATGCATAACTCTCATGCGGCCAGGATTTCCAGCCGCATGGAGAAGACCTATGCGGCTGAGACTTCCAGCCGCATGAAGAAAGCCCATGCGGCTGTGACTGCCAGCCGCATAAAGATTATTGATTCCAGCCGCATGCCGCCTACTCCACGCGGCTCTGTCTTCGACCGCCTCTCATATGGTCCTGATCTCTTGTGCTTCCAAGAAGACATGTCTGACTCTCTCCAGCACCACTTAGACTCTTCCTACTATGTGCCCTCAAGCACTAGAGTGAAGAAGTCTAGGACAGCACGAGCTTGGCAAGCTCGGTCCGCTGATCCGACCTCTGACCATCCGAGCGTCCCACATACTGTTATATGGGCCTATGATGGAAAGTTGTACAGAACCACTCGAGTCCAGCCCCCGACGGTAAATGGACAGAGAGATACCCAAAGTCTCCCAAAATCCAGGGAGCAAACATGGCCGCTCCGGACCCATCTGACTTGCGTGAGGCTATCCTCCACAAACGCAAGGAAAGAGAAGGGGTCTCGGGGTACAAAGAGTCCTCCCACGGACGTCACTGCATCCAAATCATCGTTAAATGCTGTTGCAATAACGCGACTGTATGAGAAGACCAGCAGTCCGTCTTCCAAAGAATACAACAAACATGTTCAGAAGATGAGGCACTTTCCGTCGTCTCCTGCAACTCTGCTCAGAAAATCCCCGCTGATGGGAGAGGAAAGAAGACAAATGATTCCAGCCCAAAGATTTCAACCACTATGACTAAGAGACTGTCGTCTAAGCGGGTGCCCACCACCGGAGTTTTTCAAGGTACCTGTTGAAAGACGAAATTTGCTACAATGGGAGATTCATCGTCCACGCCACTGGGGATTACTGGAACTGGGGGTAGAACTCCTCCGAACCTCCACGACAATCCAATGTTCCAAGAAGATGAGCTGGGAGAAACAATTCTCCCATCAGATGCAGTAAATCTCGACGTCCCCGAGGACGTCCACAATTTCCAAGATGAGGCGAACTCAGAAGCTGGGGGTACTGATCCTTCGGAGTCTGAACCAGAGGAAGAAATTCCTACATACCCCGATGACTTCTCATTACAGGGGTATGATTCGGAGTGCGCGTCATCCACCGTCCCTTCCACTTCTACTCATGTCAAGATGGTATTCATGACAAATGACGAACATGATGGTCCCAGTGATCGCCAACGCATCGACACATTAGAGGCCATACTGCGCTCTTTGGTCAAATCCGTGGACGAGATCAAAGCAGCCCTCCCTACTCTGCAAGGAGGGACCCCTGGCCAAACAAACTTGGACGCCGCGATCAATAAAGACTCAAACTCAGTGGCACCAAACCACGGGACTACTACAGCAAGACCCGATGTGGATTATGGTATGTTACGCCCACAACGACCCCTGAAAGTTCAGATGAAGAATGTGACTGGCATTCACATTCAACCGTGTCACCAACTTCTGATTCGAATACCAGCATCGGAGACGTATTCAGACAAGTCCTGTCAGTTAACATGGCATTCGCCGACGCTTACGAAGAAGATGAAGACATTCCTAAAATCCTCGAGTTAGAACCGTGGGCCCAACAGCTGGATGCACAATGGGAGAAGCGGTTTGAACAGAGAGAACCTCCTACTGAAGATAAAGTTATACAGGTCGACCTCGGCGACGAATCTTCTCCAAAACCAATCTTCGTCAGTAAAAGCCTGACAGACGAAGAGCGAGAATCGCTACTGGAACTCGTCAAAGAATACATTGATGTGTTCGCCTGGAGCTATGAAGACATGCCAGGACTAAACCCCGAGATTGCTCTTCATAAACTCAACATTCGGACAGATGCAAAGCCAGTCAAACAACAACAACGACGCTTCCGTCCAGGCATCATGGATACCATCGAAGCCGAAGTCAACAAGCTGATAGTCAGCGGCTTCATTCGTGAGGAGAAACATCCAAACTGGGTCGCCAACATAGTACCGGTCCTTAAGAAGAATGGAAAGATTCGAATCTGCATCGACTTCCGCAATCTTAACGAGGCATGTCCCAAAGATGAATTCCTTCTCCATATTACAGACATCATGATCAACAACACATGCGGCTTCGAACGCACGTCATTCATGGATGGCTTCTCGGGGTACAACCAAATCAAGATGTCTCCTGACGACGAAAAGCACACATCATTTCGAACACCGATTGGCACGTACTGTTACACAGTCATGCCTTTCGGTTTAAAGAATGCTGGCGCCACATATCAAAGAGCTATGAGTATCATCTTCAGGGATCACTTGCACAAGGCCGTGGAGTGATATGTTGATGACATCGCCGTTAAGAGTCGCAATAAGGGTGACCATCTGCAGGATCGGAGGACGGTATTCGACCTGATACGAGCACACAACCTGAAGATGAATTCTACAAAATCCTTCTTGGGCGTATCTAGCAAAAAGTTCTTAGGTTTTATCATCACCGCCCAGGGTATCCACGTAGACCCTGAGTAGACAAAGGCAATCATGGAGATGGGTCCCCCGAGAAATCTTCGAGAACTTCGAGGCCTCCAATGGAGTTTAGCTTACATTAGGAGGTTCATTTCCAACCTTTTCGGGCGTTGTCAGCCATTCACCCATCTCATGAAGAAGGGCGTCTCATTCGTATGGGATGAAGAATGTTAGCGTGCCTTCGAGAACATCAAATAATATTTGTCGAACCTTCCAGTCCTGGTGGCCCCGATTGTTGGAAAACCATTCCTGCTCTATGTACGAGCAATAGAGCATTCCCTCGGCGCTCTGCTAGAACAAAACAATGATGCAGGCCATGAACAAGCCATATACTACCTCAGTCGAATGATGATCGGGCTAGAGCACCGATATACCGCTGTGGAGAAAGAATGCCTCGCCCTGGTGTTCGCCATTCAAAAGACGCGGTACTATGTCACAGGACAAACCATACATGTGATCTCAAGGGTCAACCCTCTCAGGGTCCTCATGACTAAACCAGGGGCACTCAGCTTCCGCCTCACTACATGGGCAATATTACTGTCCCTCTACCATATGATCTTCATCCCACAAAAGGCTGTTAAAGGTCAAGCCCTGGCAGACATTTTGGCAGCCCACCCAGGCTCGGAGTCGTCCAGAATATATGAAGGAATACCAGATGAGGTCGCCGACTCGCATGCAACCTCTCACGATGATATATGGCGAATGTTCTTCGACGGTGCCTCATGGACCGGACCTAAGGGCAACATCGTCGTCAGAGTCGGGGTGGTGCTGGTTTCTCCTTCCGGATTGGTGATCAATCGCGCTTACTCCCTCACAGAACCCTGCTATATCAATGTGGCCGAGTACAACGCTTTGGTCATTGGCCTCCAACTTGTAAGAGAGCTGGGGGTAGAATATCTTGAAGCATACGGCGATTCATAATTAATCGTCAATCAGATCCGGGGTTCATACGAAGTCTGCCATGAAGACATGATCCCCTATCACCAAATAGCGATCAACATCATCTCGTCGTTCGAGGGGTTCTTTATCGAACACGTTCCCAGACTCCGAAATATCGAAGTCGATGTCTTAGCAGGCCTTGCCGCTTCCCTAGCAGTGCCAAATCATACTCGTCAATCGGTGGATGTGATAGGCCATGAACTGGTCTGTCCGAAGAACAATGTTCAATTCGTGGCGAGTTTTTCCGCTCAGACGATCGACGAAGTCCCAGACTGGAGATAACCATTCATTGACTTCGTAGTTTACGACAACCTGCCCGAGAACCCAAAAGAGGCTACCTCTATCCGAAGGCGTTCTCTCAGGTTCTTCTACGATACAGAGACGAAAATACTGTATCGCCGATCTTACGATGGATTATTGCTTCGATGTCTGTCAAACGCAGAAGCCAAAGAAGCCATACGCGAAGCTCATGATGGTATCTGCGGGGCCCATCAGCCTGGCCCAAAATTGTAAGACCGTCTTCGCCGAATGGGCTACTACTGGCCCACGATGGTAGCAGATGCGATAGACTATGCAAAAAAGTGCAAAGCTTGCCAAGTCCACGCGGACTTCATCCACCAACTATCCAAATTTTTACATCCGACAGTAGCGTCCTGGCCATTCGAAGCATGGGGAATGGATATCATCGGTCCGATTACTCCACCTTCTTCCCGAGGATATCGCTTTATACTCGCAATCACAGATTACTTCTCTAAATGGGCGAAAGCTGTTCCGCTTGCAGAAGTTAAAACTTCAAACGTGATCAGCTTCCTCAAGCATCACGTCATCTATCGCTTTGGACTGCCCCGAAGGATCGTCCACGATAATGGTCCGCAGTTCGTAAGCCACGCCTTCTATCGATTATGCGACAAGCACCGCATCCAGAATATTGCTTCGACGCCATACAACCCAGCAGCGAATGGGTTGGCAGAAGCATTCAACAAAACAATCATCAAACTTCTCAAGAAGTTCGTATCATCCAACAAACACGACTGGAACGAGAAGCTTGGTGAATGCTTATGGGCGTACCGCACCACAGTCCGAACAGCCACAGGGAACACACCATTCTTCCTGGTGTACGGAAGTGAGGCAGTTCTCCCATTGGAGACTCAAATACCCTCGCTCCGCGTCGCCCTTACTTACCAATTGACGACGGATGATAACTACCATCGCCGACTACAAGAGTTGGAGGCCTTAGATGAAAAGCGTCTCTTGGCTCAGCAACGAATCGAGCTATACCAAGCACGCATTTTCGAAACCTTCAACAAGAAGGTTAAAATAAGAACATTCCAAGTGGGCGATCTCGTCCTGGCAGTTCGGAGGCCGATGGTCATGACTCATAAAACTGTCGACAAATTCCAGCCAAAATGGAAAGGTCCATTTATCATTGAGGCCGTATTCTCCAATGGTGCTTACCGCCTCGCTAAACAAAATAGAGACTTGCTCATGCTGCCCGTCAATGACAAGTTCCTGAAGAAATATTATGTCTAAACGATATTCTCCAGACTATCGAGTTATGTACCCGCTGGTACCGCTGAACTCACAGTCCTAAATTCTAGATTATTGAGTTATGTACCCGCTGGTGCCGCTGAACTCACATCCACAACACTCCAGATCATTGAGTCATGTACCCTCCAGTACCGCTGAACTCATATTTCTAAATTCTAGATTATTGAATCATGTACCCTCCAGTACCGCTGAACTCACATTCACAATATTCCAGATCGTCGAGTCATGTACTCTTTCGTACCGATGAACTCACACTCCTCAAAATATCTCAGATTATCGAGTTATGTACCCGCAGGTGCCTCTGAACTCACATTTCGATCACTCTTTCAGATAGTAAGTCATGTATGACCATACCTCTGAACTTATTTCTCTGAAAGAGCTCCTCTCTCACGATCCACTACCCACACCCTCAATGCACAAAAAGGGTAACGGATCCACAAAATTTCTAAAGCGACCACGTCGATGTTACCTCTGAGTCGTTTTACTTCCGCCAAAAACAAATCATCCCTCTATATAGAACTTCTATGTTCTCATTACCTCTGAGTCGTCCTATGTACCCCTTCATGGAGCCCACTCCTGCCATGTCCTCATTACCACTGAGTGGGAAGGCTCCATCGAAGAAACCCTCATATTTGCCATGTCCTCATTACCTCTGAGTAAATATGTTGGTTCTCCCTCGACTTATTATCTGTACCAAAAAAAACCCTAGGGTACGCCAAGGATAATAGGTCGATAAATATCATCCGTTGAGTCCACTCCTACCATGTCCTCATTACCTCTGAGTAGGAAGATTCCTCGGTAAAACCCTCATACTTGCCATGTCCTCATTACCTCTGAGTAAGTATGTTGGTTCCCTTTCATCCTATTATCCGTATCCCGAATCAGGGTACGCCAAGGATAATAGGTCCACAAATGTCATCTGTTGACCACAAACACCCTCCGTTGAGTCCACTCCTGCCATGTCCTCATTACCTCTAAGTAGAAAGACTCCACGGTAAAACCCCCATACTTGCCATGTCCTCATTACCTCTGAGTAAGTATGTTGGTTCCCTTTCATCCTATTATCCGTATCCTAAGACAGGGTATGCCAAGGATAATAGGCCCACAAATGTCCTTTACTAAGTTGCTTAGCACAGGCCCAACATTCCTCGTCATGCCCCGGGAGCTCAGCTGCTCCATGGCATTCTCTCTTCCGATACTCGGAACGTCCATGATCACCTTGCCGTGGAATTGTTCTAAGTATCCCCATCAAACTTGTTATCCGTACCTAAAACCAAGGTATGCCAAGGGTAACAGGTCCACAAACAAGTCCCCCATTCAGGGCAAATGCCACCATAACACCATAAGCACAACAGGCAGTACAAATAAAAGGTGGAATAAAGTATACTCTTTTTTGGAAGCCAAAAAGCATTACATGTTCTGGGACCATGTCCCTCTCAAAAAGAACATAACAAAAGAAAAAAATGTCGACTATGGTTCGGCATTACATAATTCCAGAAGGCGGTTCTTCACCAAGGCGGTCCCCCGTTCAATCCGCTGCTTAGCTCGACGCTCCGCTTCCTGGGACAACCGCTCCGCATCATCAAAGTACATATGTGCCTGCCAGCCATCTTCCATCTTCTTCATGGCGAGCTCCAGATTGGCAGAAGCTCGACTAAGCTTGTCAGCCTCCTGCAAAACAAGTCCTTTTTCGGCACGGACGCCTTCGAGCTCAGACTCCAGAAAGGCCAGCTTTCTCTGGAGTTCAAGGATCTGCTCTCTGGTGTCGATTACCCCGCTGGAGGCGATCGCTTCCCGATCCGTACAATCTTCATGTCTACGACTCAATCGATCGTATAACTGGGACAGATCACGACGGTCCTTCAGTATGGCCGGCTTGATCGATTCCCGAGCAAGCCTCACCTTCTCCACCGCAGTTATGAGGAAAGTGCGCTCTTGATCTATTGTCGCAGGCAAATCAGCCTGCCGTAGCACGTGAAACTGGGTCACAAGTCGATCAGCCTCTAGCAGTTTTGGCTCCAGAAGCGCGACTAACCCCGCCCCACCAGGGAGGGTTCTAAGGATGTCGATTTGGCCACCGGCGCACTGACGGGCCATAACAAAGGGAGTCCCCCTCTCCACAGCTGCCTCGACCCGTCTCTTCAGGTGGCGGTAAAAGCTGTCAACCACATCCTGTGACACTTCATCCAAAACTTCTGTAGAGGATGGCGTCAAGGGAAGTATAGCTGGCAGTGTCGAAGAAGTAGCATCGAAACTTGCCACCAAGGAAGCAAATTCTGTGCAAAAAGATGCATGAATAGTAGCTAGCTCCTCTTCCGCCGCCCGAAGAGCTTGGATACTCGGCAAAGCGGAAAGGTTAATCCCTTAAACCATATTTGTAGAGGAGGACGCAGGAAGCATTGT
This sequence comes from Iris pallida, assembly GCA_029216955.1. Lineage (NCBI taxonomy): Eukaryota > Viridiplantae > Streptophyta > Magnoliopsida > Asparagales > Iridaceae > Iris > Iris pallida. Next base: position 3,777,803 of record JANAVB010009595.1, read on the forward strand.
TCCTGGCCCCTACTGTGCCACCATTTGGGCCCCCGAACTCGACCCAGTCGGAGGCCCCCTCAATATAGGTTGGAAGAGAAGGAGGCACACGTGCTCCCATCAGATCCCCTCCGGTAGAGTCCGTCCCGACAATGTCCACCACCGGCAATAAGGGGGCAGGACCTGTATGTCCAAAGCAACCATCAATCGACGTAACCCGAAGGAGGGGATAATATAGCAGATAGGACTCCTCATAAGTTAAGATTCAGCTTATCTTACCAGGGGAGGAGCAGGAAGGCCGCAGCTCGTTCGCAGCTGACGTAGTCTCCTCACCCGTGACTTCCAAGTTGAATTCAACCGGTTTCTCTGCCCCAGCCGCCCCTGAAAGGGAGCCAGCCAGTTCAGCATCACCCCGTTGAAATTTAGCTGTCTCAGGGACAGGTACAGTAGAGCCTCCGCCCCCGTGGGTTGAGGTCTCAACAAGGTAGGACTCCTCAGCCGCCTCCGAAAGGACCCCAGCAGAAATGATGGTGGTGCACATATCATTGACCAAAGTGGTCAGGGCCAGATCGACCTCAGCAGTCGGATCCTGAGAAACCGACTCCTCTGACGCCTACAAAGAGCAAAAGAAAATGATTAGGCCATAGTTTAGAAAAAGAAGGAAAAGGTCGTTAAAATTTAAATCACCTCAGAAATAGCGCCAACATCATCAATAAATAGCCTACGACGTCTTACCGCAGCTCGCTTCATAGAGTAGGTTATGCTATCATCAGTAGACATACGCCTGCTTCGCTTGCGCGAAGGACCAGGCACAGCAGGCGGTTGCCCCGCAACCATGTCATCCGGCACGATAGGTGGCTGATCCCCCGCCTCCTCGTCTGAGGGATGGGTCGAATCATCGGCATCCTGCCCATCAGCCTTTTTGCCCGCCGTCGTGGACTCCGAGTCCGGCACAGGAACCATATTCGCCTTTTTCTTTCTCTTCTTGGACCCCTCGGGCTTCTCTGCCAAGCTAGTCCCGACAATAAAGCTGTTGCTTATGTCAAAATTCACGAAAGGTTTACTCGCCGCAACATGATAGAGGGTAGCCATGTACAAAATCTCCCCTTGCGTATTAGCATCGGGGACCGAGAAGCTAGCTCGGGTATGAACCATATTATAATAATGTCACGCCCTGATACCATCAAGGACACTGCCCTCATAGCCTAGGCAAGCACTGGGACAATCAAGGAACAACTGGTTGTACCCGAACTGGTGGAAGAACCTACTAGGCAAGTAGGGCTCCAGGTACACGTTATTGTGGTAACGATATACCAGATGTGCCGGACGAATATTGCGCATCCAGAGAAGCATCTTTTCAGATAAGAGGAGGAAAGGTTCAATGCCGTCAACATGTACACCCATCACTTCTCTAGCAGTAAATTGAGGAACGAATACAAAGAAGTCGTGCCCATCTACTCTCGCCAACGCCCTCCGACAAGCTGGCATGGTGTCATGTTCCCAAGGCTGACGATGGTATCAGAAAAGGAAAGCGCCATCATCGGTAATGCCATCGTCTGCTCCGGGCCTCATCAACGACCGATAATACATCAATAGCCACCCCATTAAATAATGGTAGGGTAGCTCTATTCGTTTAAAGTCCAGTATCGTCTCGCGAGCAATGACTTTGGGCGACAAGGAACGGAGGCCGTGGTGTATGCTACACACCATGGCTGGAAGAGAGGCCAGCCTGACTTTGAAGACCAGCTTCACGGTCGGAAGGATGAAGTGGCGGCTGATCCTTTCAGTAGAGCCGACCCCTCCTGAGACTACGCAGTTCCGTAGCCATATCATCAAGAATCCGGCCAAGAGCGCTTTCTCAGACATTTGCCGGGTACCGTGGTAGAAATAGCTGAAGGAGTCGGTGCGACTCCCAAACTTGTCACCGGTGGACCTCGACCTCTTGGCATTCGACATCAGGTTGTTTATCTCCTCCTGGGTCTGAGGACCTCGAGAAGAAACCCGGCCAGAGGGACTGAATTTGAAAAGATACAAGGCCCAAGACGTAGTATGGGGAGCGTTCCCTTCTGAGCTATTGTTCTTCTTGATAGCCGTTTGGTGACAAATACTGTGGTGGCATAGCAGTTACTGGAACACGGCAACGAAACCTGGGAATCGTCGATCCAGATCCTCGAATTCCTTGTTTGTTGGGGTATATACTTCGAAGGCCTCACCCCCCCATGGCAGCTTAGAAACAGCATACATTTCATGGAGAGCAAGTCCCAACTCCCCTCCGAGCGCGAAGAAAGTTTCTGTCCTCCGGTTATACATTTCCAAAAGAGCCATGAACAACGGTTTGTTGATGGGTAACCCGTAACAGGTGCCTCGGATGGCATAATAGAGGTCAATCTCCCGAAGGAATGCCTCGTATTTCCTCAAGATCCATGATGTCAGGTTGGCCCATGTAGGGATGGGGTTTATCCAGATCAACAGCGACAACCTACCAACAGGATAAGACCCATTGCGAGCAAGCTGATTCAGGAAGGTATCAGCTAGAGTAAACTTGAAGTTGGGACCAGATACGTTTATAAAGGTACCCGGAATTAGCCCTATTACGCTCAGACTGACTGAGTCCCTGCTCGCACATGCTGACCTTATATTCTTTTTATAATGGATGTTGCCCACGAACATCCCCGATTGGGTTGGAGTCAGGGAGCCCACCATCCTCCTGCTCAACGGTACCATATTGAACCACGAGAGGGAAAAATGACGTTCCATCTCGGGAATATGGATCTCTACCCCGTCCACAGTAAAGTCCCAGCTCTCAGAAATATCGAGCACTCGGGGGTTCTTTATGGATAGAGCATCCCCAAAGAGAAAGGCTGGTTTCAGATATTCTCCTTCCAGCTTTTTCGAGTTCATCATAGTACAAAGAAAGTGGAAAGGTTGGTTATTGATGACGTTCACCCTCTCCAAAGGCTCATTGGCGGGAAGCTGATCTGACACACGTCGAACCAAGTTGTCGAGCTGCACACCCATGGCATATTGGGCTGAACCCACCAGGGGTTCTCCGGCAGCATTGACTGGCAGATTTACTGAAGAAAGAACAAAAGAAACAGGATTAAAAGATGGTTAAAAACGAGAACACTTGGAAGCTTCTTAAAACGCTCCCATGAGCTTATGCGGCTCGATTCAACGTAGCCTTATGCGGCCCAAATTCAGTTGGGTCCCATGCGGTACTGCTTCGATAAAGCTTATGCGGTTTGGTTTAGCTTATGTGGTTCTATTTAACAGATGAGCTTATGTGGCACGTCTTAATGAAGCTTTATGCGGCCCAGATTCATCATGAGCCCATGCGGTCCTAAGGACTTCATGCGGTTCAAATCTAGAAGTGTTCCTGCAGCTCAAATCCTTCTCATACGGTTCAAACACGGGACATGCCCCATGCGGCTCGGATATGAGAAGGACATGCGGCCCATACAACATATGCGGCTTCATCATGGTTGAATTTGGGCAGTTCAAAAAAGACGAAGGATGAAGGCTTGTGCATAAATTATGCAACAGAGCCATGGTTTTTAGGGTTCGAAGCATTCAATATTCCATCCAATCCTTACCCTTAAAAGTAGGGTGGACGTCGGGGTGCACGTTAGGTGTCGTAGCCGACGAAGAAGTCAGTTTCTTGCCCTTTGCAGCGGCAGCTTTGGAAGACTTGGGGGCCATGGTCGTCCGACGGTCGAAGAAGAAAGACAGACAGATAATGAGGGCAGCAAAAGTTGAAGACGAGAGAGAGTAAAGAAATCACTCCGACTGAACACTCTCATATTTATAGGCAAAAATGAGGGCGCTTCGATCCATGTGCGGCATAAAAACCGACTCTTTGGTTATCAAGACGAACTGAGTAAAGGCCAAAACTCTTGGGATCCTGCCCAAAAAAAAAGCGACCTCGAATCTGATAGCAAATCAAAGGTAATCAATGTAAAGGATTTGCACACATGGCATGAAGACGTGGCAAGACGCCCATGCAGCTCAGATGGCCATGCGGCTGGAACGACCATGCGACTCAGATGGCCATGCGGCTGAGGGGAGCTATACGGCTGAGACACCCATGCGGCTAGAACATCTTATACGGCTAGAGGAGTTTATACATAGCCATGCTTCTTATTCAAAGTATTTCAATTTTACAAATTGAAAACTTTGAAGGAGGTCTTGTAGAAGCATGGAAAAGAATAAAGAAAGGTTCATGGGGCCAAGGATCCCCATGCGGCTCAGAGAGCCCATGCGGCTCAGGGATCCATACGGTTCGAGCATCTATGCGGCTCGAATAACTCCATACAGCCCAGAGAGGAGCCACGTGGCCTTCAACAGCTTTTTTCCTTCGTCTTTTACTGCATTTAATGCCCTGACGACTGACAACTCTGACAAAATGACAGCTCTGACAAAAAGGGGCAATAATGACTGACGTAATGGTGCGTCCCTAGAGAAGAGAAGAAAATCTTCTCACAGTTGGCAGAATCCATCTAATCTCGAGGCATGCGGCTGCTACATTTATGCGGCCGCACATCAGCATACGGTTGCATCTTTATGCGGCCGACCATCAGCATGCGGCTGCATTCCTTATGCGGCCGTCCATCAGCATGCGGCTGTCCACTCCCATGCGGCTGCCCATCTTCATGCGGCTGTTCATCCCCATGCGGCTGCTCATCTTCATACGGCTATTTAGCCTCATGCGGCCCACTCATCTGCGGCTCTGCCAAGATGATTGAGACACATGACAGTCTTATCTTCCTGGGATTATGGGTGTTAATAAATCTTAATCAGATTTGTTGCAATAAATGCCTAGATCAAATCAAATCGAGCAAATTAAACACGTGGCATGCCATTACAAGTCGCGAATATTCATGGCAATCAGCATTTATTATCTACAGAGATTTAATGCAATCACATTAATTGTTTAAGTCTATCATATATAAGATGGACGTCCCAGATTAACTTTCAGACCGCCGACTTTTGGGAATGGGCAATCATTGCAAAACCCTAATGATGCCCCCACTTTTATAAATAGCAAGGTGTCATTCCCTTGCAAAAGGGACGAAGACACGCAGAGAGGACAGACACACATAGAGAGACCCCCGGCTCAGATCCAGAGAGAATAAAGAGAGCATTTCTTTATCAACGCCAAGTACTTCTTCTCCAGAGCCAAGACTGCACCCGATCGTCCAAGGAGTAAGGCAGAGCTGCCGTCGCTTTCTCGAGCCTCTATTGTCACCCCCCAGAATCTAAAATAAACAATTATACTTAGATTGTTGTACCTAGGTTTTCGTCCCTAGGCTTTCTTTGTACAAGCGAGTTTGTATTGTGAGTCTAAGTTCAGTCCTCTGATAATTGTTCTTTTCTTTTACAATCAATGGCAAACAAGAACCGATGTGGATTGTATTATTATGTCTTTATTTTTCTCTTCTCCTACCTAATTAGACACTTCTTCCCTTCAATTCAAAAAAATGGCAAAGGGAAGACGAGAGCCATGAGGTCGCTCCCCTAGTGTAGCCTTCTCCGAGAGATCGTCATCTTCGTCTCCATTGGGTCAAGAGGAGACTGAACTATTCCCCCGTCTCCAGCTCAATGAGCTACCTCCACTAGGTACTCTTCTGAACCATACATATGGGTGGAGCTTAGCTCTTTGAATTAGTTCTAGGTATGATCGAGGCTTAGAAGGAACAAGCTACCATCATATAAGAGAGTATAGAGAGTGTCCGTCTCGCTACTATAGCATCCATGGAGAAGATGACCAGTCTGAAGAACAAATAGACAACTCTAGAGGGGGGTGAATAGAGTTTATGACAATAATGTCCAATTAAAAATTAAACTCTTTCACCAACAGTAAATAATCAGAGTAAATGCGGAAATAGTAAAGAGCAAGAAAGTATACGCAAATACAACCAATTTTAACCTAGTTTCCCTCGTGGAGGACTAGTCCAGGCCTGAGAACTCTAGCTCAGGATTAAATCCACTATTTATGAAATAGTAGTTACACCCCGTGCCTTTTCTTCCGAAGAGCACGTCAACTTCTTACAGAGATCGCAGTGATGATGCTTGGAATTTTCCAAGCTACTTCTTGAACTCTTACACAAACTACTAACTGAAAAGTACTGAGCACTTTGAGGCTTAGGGAGCTTGTGGCTAGTAGATGAGAAGGGTATGGCTTGTATAAGGCTTTAGAGAGAAGAGAAGAGAAGAGAAGATTGGATCATTGAAAATGAGAGAATTCATGGCCTATTTATAGATACCGTACAGGCAGAATTCAGCCAGAATTCTGGTTGGAATATTCAAAATTTTGGCCGTTGGACAACTTGCATCCAGCCAACCCTAAAAATTAGGGTCCTAGATTTTAGGAGGCAGAGTTCGGCCCGAACTCTGTGTGATGGCAGAGTTCGGCCCGAACTCTGTCTCCAAAGCACAGAATAGGTCTAGTAGGCGAATGGCTATTTGGATATTTGGTGGGGCTTTTGGTTTGAGGTACAGGTTTAGTCTAAGTCTCAAAATGCTCAGCACAGCTCAGTTTACATAAGTCTAGACTCAAAAAATATAAAATACAGACTCAAACTATGAGGCATTGCAGGTGCGAGCTGTCATCTGGCTTGTACTGAATTCAGTCTTCATGTGTTGAATTAAAATATTACAAGTATCTTGTTGTCAATTGTATCAATATATGGTTGACTGTGATTTTGTATCAACACAGTCAACCCCAGATGCAGACTCCACCTCTACCTTAGCCACAACCTACCTTGTCCTAGGAGGGCACTATTCCTGACTTCAAGAGGCTCTTCCCTCGTCATTTTTATGGCACAAAAGGGATCATCTATGCCGATGAATGGTTTGCAGATATAGAGAGGCTACTACACATAGCTAGACTCCTAGAGGACCTCGAGATAGAGGTAGCAGGACTCCAGCTGCATAACTTAACTAGGACTTAGTTTTGGAATGAGCCTAAGCTCATGTCACTACCACATTTTAAGATAGGAATATTTTTGTCATTTTATATTATTAATATATTGTGTATATTTATTCAATTAGTTATAATAGTGGTTGCATTTATTAGTGGACTAGCCTATTTATTGGACCCTTGGTTAGTGAACCTATTTAGACTTGTCAGGACATTTGGACCTATGTTTTAGGTTAGCCACATTAGACTCAATTAAGTCATAACATGTCATGAATAAGGGGTTAGAACTATTTGCCAACTTAGGCTAAAAGCTTCCATAGGTAAACCAAACCATCATGACAACCTAGAGAGGCATTGTGGGCCTTTCAAATAGGAAATTAGGGCTCATTTGACCAGCCATAATAGGGAGAGAGTCTCATTCATTTACTTCTCATTTTGGAGCTAAAAACTCTAGTTTTGGTGTTCTTCCAAAAACCCTTGTCATTTCTCCATCAAATCATCCTCAAATGACTCATAATCTTCTTCTACTCTTCATCCAAGGAGCCTAGAAGCTTGGTAGCCAAGGATCACAAGAAGAGGAGGCTATTGGCTTAGGATTATGTCAAACTTTACTCTTGTTTCCACTTATGGTGCTACATTAGGAATCCATCTTCCAATAGGTATACAACTAAACTTTTCTCCATGTTTAGACACTAATACATGCATTACATTATTAGGAAACCCACACATGGACTAGGGGTACCTATAGGAGGAAGGACTATGCTCTAATAACCATGTTGGTAGAAGTTACATAGGATTTTTGTGCCATTTTTGAAAAAATTTGAGAATGGTACACCAAGTGTTTGTCATTATATTTGATAGGCTAAATGGGCATGTGAATGACGTGTGCGGCTAGATACGTATCTACAAATAGATAAGAGTAGGTTGTGTCATGTTACATTAGGATATGGAATTAATTTGGAAGTTTTTCTCCTCCTATACTTGTCACACATATGTCATATTTCACATGATACATTGCACTAGCTAGACACATTCTAATTAGCTTATGATTATCATTTTAGGTATGCTCATGTATTTTGGTAGGATTCGGACAAGGTTTGGTAGAGTGTCTTGAATGTACCGTAAGCTTGTGCACCAAGTGTTCGATACATGTTCCCAAAGGGATTTTTGTGTCTTTTTTGAGTAAAGATTTGGGATATGTGTCCTAAATAGGATACGTGATGTTGTGTCATGTATCTCATGATACACATGATCAGATTTGGGTATGCATGTATCTACCTATGTGTGTACCTATATTTACCTATGTGTACATGGATGTGTGTATAGTGTGTGTATACTAGGACTTGATAGGTAGTAGTTGGGTAGTATGGAAGGCATATGTATACATGTATAGGTGTGTAGATATCTATAAACACATAGATATGATTGTGTGTGTGTCTAGGTTCATAGATGTGTGTATGATGTGTCCTAGAGAATACACTAGTGTATTTAAGATATGTGTGTAGATACACATGAGGGTATTCCTATTGTATGTATGTGTGTGTGTGTGTGTGTGTGTGTGTGTGTGTGTGTGTGTGTGTGTGTGTGTGTGTGTGTGTGTGTGTGTATGTGTGTGTGTGTGTGTGTGCGTGTATATATGTGTGGTTACACATACACATGCATGAGTGTTGAGTGTCTATGTATGCCTGTGTATATGTGTGAAATAGGTTCAAGTGAGGGTGAGTGCACATGAGAATATGCATAGGATAGACTGTGTATGTATATAGATGCATGTGTGTGACAATAGAGTCAAGATTTATATGGGTGTGCATGTGTAGTTGAGTGTGATATAAGGGAAACATATATGTGTGTGATAGTGAGTGAGGGTGTAATAAGGAAATAGGGGAAAAGAGGAGGGTGAGAGGGTGCATTGTATAGTATTGCACATACATTAAGGGGGGAGCGTTGGAAGTTCCTATGCACAGGTAGAGTGATCCCCTGTACACAGGCTCGAACTAAATTCTCTCTACAAGTAGGGAATCCATATTATAGAGCATGTACAACAGTATGCAGGCCATGTACCAATGCACAAACAGTTGCCTCCCTGCTGTGCGCACAGCATTAGGCAGGGAAGGGGGTCTTTTCCCTTGGCAGTAGTGGCCACAAGCTTGGCCTGTGCACACTGGTCTATTGGGTAGGACAAGCCTCACACAGGCCCATACATAGTGCATGTGAGTCTGTGTGTGTGTGTACAGACATTGCATATGAGTGTGTGTTTTCATATGTGTAGGGGTTGCATAGAAAACCTTTGAGTTGGGTGTGAAGAACAGATGGCAACTCTAGAGGGGGATGAATAGAGTTTATAACGATAATAACCAATTAAAAATTAAACTCTTTCACAAGCTGTAAGTAATCAGAGTAAATGCGGAAATAAATAAGGAGCAGAAAGCATACGCAAATACAGCCGATTTTTAACCTGGTTTTCCTCGTGGAGGACTAGTCCAGGCCTGAGAACTCTAGCTCAGGATTAAATCCACTATTTGTGAAATAGTAGTTACACCCTGTGCCTTTTCGAGCAGGTCAACTTCTTACAAAGATCGCAGTGGCGATGCTTAGAATTTTCCAAGCGACTTCTTGAACTCTTGCACAAACTCCTAACTGAAAAATGCTGAGCACTTGAGGCTTAGGGATCTTGTGGCTGGTAGATGAAGAAGGGTATGGCTTGTATTGAGCTTTAGAGAGAAGAGAAGAGAAGATTGGATGATTTGAAATGAGAGAAATCATGGCCTATTTATAGGATAACTTGTAGTCAGAATTCGGCCAAAATTCTGGTTGGATCATTCAAAAATTTGGCCGTTGGACAACTTGCAACCAGCCAACCCTAAAAATTAGGGTGCTGGTTTTTAGGGGACAGAGTTCGGCCCGAACTCTGTGTGGAGGCAGAGTTTGTCCCGAACTCCGTCTCCAGAGCACAGAATGGGTCATTGGTCCAATGGGCTTATTTGGATGTGTGTGGAGCTTTTGGATTTTGGGTATGGTATAGGTTAAGTCTCAGATGCTCAGCACAACTCAGCTTACATAAGTCTAGACTCAATAAAGTTTATAAAATACAGACTCAAAAATGACTTGCATTACAAAATTGGACTGTCGTCTGACTAGTGCTGGATGTAGTCTTCATGTGTCGTATTGAATTATCACAAGTATTATTTAGTGAATTCTATCAATATTTGGTTGACTGTGACTTTGTGTCAACAATCTCCCCCATATTGATAATTGACAAAATAATAATTGTATATTCAATATTCATACCTGGACACATTTAATGACAAAAAACATAGCTCTCCCGTAATCAGTGCCGAGCTTAAAAAATAGCTCCCCCGTAAACATTGCTGTGAATCCTGTTGGCCTGATAAGAACATTCTTCCAAAAGCACAGATACAGAGACAAAAAGAATATACCAAAATATCTCCCCCTTTTGGCATTTAGCAATTAACCATAATCAATTAAGAACTGACAAGCACACCAAAAGATAATAGAAAAAACTGCATAGAAACTGATAAAACTACTAAATGTCCCAAGAGTCACAACTCATAATAAGTCTAATACAATCAAAGCACATAAAAGCAACTCTATCAACTAAAATCTAAAATACATAAATCATAAGCTAAGATCCTCAGTAGCAGCAGCAAGTAGAAGTCCATATCCATCATCGAGCTCGTAAAGGCCCAGCGTCGTCTGATGGATCAGTGAAGGAATGACGAGGGTCCACGAAGTCTGTATCCGGATCCAAGTAGCGAATAACCCAAGGGTCATCGATACGATATCCCTCACGACCAGGGTTCCGCTCCATAGGAATAGACATGGAAGGATGGCGAGACATGGAGTACCGAATATCGTGCAGCGAGTTGCTGATGGCACTCATCTGCAGGGTGGTCCGATAATCCAGCTGCGTCCAACGATCATCCTCTAAGGTGAAGCGATCGCGGAGCATAGTCTGAAGAGACTCGAGAGTGGCAGGAGGAGGAAGAGGATCCTGTCCAAGAGGAGGTGCATCGGGCTCATCGTCAGAGTGCTCAGACACGACAGGTGAGCCAACGGCTGCCTGAAGCCTCCGTACCTTAGAGAGGAAGGCAGGGGCAGGTAAGAACTGGCACTCATCAAGTGGTATGCAAAACGTACGAAATACCATAGGAAGATACAAAGCATAAACCAAGGATCTTGGTTTCTTCCTAGAATTAATCATCCAGTCCATCATGGTACGTGGAAGATTAAATGGTACATGAAAGTGGAGGTGATATAAGGCCGAGATTTCAAAGTAGGTGACTTCATCGGTGGATCCCGCTTTGGGTAGAATGGTGTTAAAGATAATCCGATGAAGTTCATAAAAATACGGATTGTGATACTTGGCAAAAAGCTTACGAAGATGTGTTTTCGAGGTACACAAGTCGTCCTTGAAGCTTTCAAGTTAAGACCTATTAGAAAATTGAAACGATCGAGCTTCAACAAGCTTTTCCCATGAGTTTGGCTCTTGGAGTTCAAGGTGTTCGGCCAAATCGAAATCATCAAACGAGATGTCAATGCCCACAACCTGTAAATAAATATGTGTATCATCATAAGTTAGGTTGCAGTAGAATATTTGAATAGCACTACGATAAATGACCGAGTTGGTGGTGACATGTTCGTCAAGGCAAAGGTCATGAAAAAGTGCATCATATTGAGAAAAAATAGTAAAATTGATAGGGTGACCCGCAAACACCGGACGTGTCCGAAAATCACTAAACCAATCATTAGATATGTCAAGTGATACAAATATTCGGTCGTCAAATGTGTTTGGGTCAAGTGGACGAGGTGGATTGAACAACGGGTGGATAGGTGGTTGTTGTTCAACGGGTGGGGCAACGGGCGGTTCAACGCGAGGAGGAGCATTCAAAGAGGATGCTCCCTCGGTTCGAATTCTCTTCCCGCGATTGAACAAACGTGGTGCCATGAAACAATAAAGATAATAGAGAAATTGAGATATAGAAAAGTGTTGAGATTTACCTCAAAGTGATGATGAACAATGAAGGAGAATGGTGAAAGAGGCCTTCTCCTTGAGTTTGGGGAATAGATGAGCTCTAGAAAGGAAGAACTAGGGTTAGGGTTTTGAGAAAAAGTGTTTGGAGAAGTGAAAAAGGTGGCAATGGAGGAGAGAAGATAGGAGAGCCCGAATATATGTGAGGGGTTCCAATTGGTCGGAATAAATATGGGCCATTGGATCTATTTATGATCAGCGGCTGAGACTGTTTCCAGTTCTGGAACAGCCAGGCCGAATTCGGCCCGAACTCTGGTTAGGGCAGAGTTCGGCCCGAATTTCGGATTCTGTTGAAAGAACAGGAATCAGGCTGAGAAGATGAAAAAATGGTTAAGTGTGAGAGACCAAAGGAAAAGAAAAGTAAGGACATATACAAGAAAGACTCAAGTGGAGAATGACAGAAAGTTAACTTTAAAGCAAAGTGAAGTTTTGAAAATTTGCATTTTAGCATGTGATAAATTAAAAATGAACCATGTAATAAACAAGGAATTATGTCATAATTCAATATTTTGAAGCTGCCATGGGTTAGCTGTAGGGGCCGGATCCCAGCTAGCGGTAGTCCTGAGGACTAGTGCACCATGTCGCTTAGGCTTTTACGCCTTATTGTCTGAAGGACTCTTTCGGCTTGTACCCATAGCAATTTCATCATAAAAGAATCAAGACATAATCGATATTTATGCAGGTTTATTTTAATTAATGACAGCTTCATCCAAAATTCTAAGTTCACGACAGAGAAAATTGAAGCTCTCTTCGGATAATGGTTTTGTGAAGAAATCTGCTAGCTGATGATCAGTGTCAATAAATTCTAAGTTAATAGTGCCATTTTGTGGATGATCATGCAAAAAGTGGTGACGTATTTCAATGTGCTTCGTGCGTGAGTGACAAATGGGGTTCTTAGTGAGATTTATAGCACTAGTGTTGTCAGAAAAGATTGGAATGTGCATAAAAGATAAGTTGTAATCTTCAAGGGTTTGCTTCATCCACAAAATTTGTGCACAACAACGCCCAGCTGCGATGTATTCAGCTTCTGTTGTGGATAGTACGACAGAATTCTGCTTCTTGCTAAACCAAGAGACTAAAGCCTTTCCTAATAAATGACACATACCGCTCGTACTTTTGCGGTCGACCTTGCATCCGGCAAAATTAGCATCAGAGTAACCAATGAGGTCAAATGATGTTGACTTGGGATACCATAGGCCCACTGTAACCGTACCCTTAAGGTATCGAAAGATACGCTTAACAGCAGTCATGTGTGATTCTTTAGGATTTGCTTGATATCTAGTACACAGGCAAATGCTAAACATAATATCAGGGCGACTAGCAGTTAAATAAAGTAGACTGCCTATCATACCTCGATACTTACGTTGGTCCACGGGTTTGCCGCTTTCATCTGGTTCTAGTTTAGTTGTAGTAGCCATTGGAGTGCTGATTGGTTTGACGTTGTCAAGGTCGAATTTCTTCAGCATATCCTTTGTATACTTCGACTGACAGATGAAAGTTCTATTTGACATTTGTTTGACTTGCAGTCCAAGAAAGTAGTTGAGCTTCCCCATCATGCTCATCTCAAACTCGGTCTGCATACACTTGGCAAAATCTTGACAGATGGTTTCATCAGTAGAACCAAATATGATATCATCTACGTATATTTGGACTAAGAGAATAGTGTCTTTAAAAGATTTTATAAAAAGTGTGGTGTCAATTTTTCCTTTAGAAAAACCTTTCTCAAGCAAGAAATTGCTTAGCCGTTCATACCAACTCTAGGGGCTTGTTGAGGCCATATAGCTCTTTCTTCAGCTTGAAAACATGGTCGGGAAATTTGTGATTTTCAAAGCTAAGAGGTTGTTTCACATAAACTTCTTTCTTAATAAATCCATTCAAGAAAGCACTTTTAACATCCATTTGAAATAATTTGAAATTTTTAAAATTTGCAAATGCACAAAGCATCCGAATGGATTCCAATCTAGCAACAGGAGCATACGTCTCATCGTAGTCGATACCTTCCTCTTGGTTGTATCCTTGGGCTACTAGACGAGCTTTGTTGCGTGTGACTGAACCACCTTCATTTACTTTGTTTCTAAAAACCCATTTAGTACCAATGATCGAGTGATTGGCCTGTCTAGGAACGAGTTCCCATACTTGGCTCCTCTCGAATTGGTTGAGTTCCTCTTGCATAGCAGAAATCCAAAATTCATCATTAAAAGCTTATAAAATGTTTTTCGGCTCAATTTGTAAAATAAAGACAGTGCTAGCAATAGAGTCTCTTAATGATGATCTAGTAGTTACTCCACGTGAAACCTCACCTATTACCAAATTTTCTGGATGTGACGGCTTGAAAGAGAATTTCTTTGGCAAGCCCTCCAGAGAATTAGTTTTGGTTGTGGTATTCATTGGAGTAGAAGTTGATGGCTCAACATCATCATCAAGAGTAGCTGCTGCACTGTTATCTTCATTAAAAGTCACATTTGTAGACTCTTCCACAATTAATGAGCGTTTGTTAAATACTCTATATCCCTTGCTCTTGGCAGCATAGCCAAGGAAAATGCCATCGTCAGCTTTGGCATCAAATTTGCCTAAGTTGTCTTTGGTGTTAAGGATAAAACATCTACAACCAAAAACTCTAAAATAAGAAATATTTGGGGTTCTCCCAAACCAAAGCTCATAGGGTGTTTTCTTCGTAATAGGACGAATAAGCACCCTATTTAAAATATGGCATGTTGTACTGACAGCTTCAGTCCAAAAGTATTTCGTAGGTGAAAACTTGTTCAACATGACTCGAGCCATATCGCCAAGAGTCCTATTCTTCCGCTCCACAACACCATTTTGTTGAGGAGTTCTTGGACACGAAAACTCATGATCAAAACTATTAGAATCACAAAACTTTTCAAAATCTGTATTTTCGAATTCGCCTCCATGATCACTTCGGATTCGAGTAATCATGTAGCCTTTTTCGTTTTGAACTTTCTTAACAAAAATCTTGAAAACCGAAATAGCATCGCTTTTATTTGTAAGAAAAAAAACCCATGTAAATCTAGAAAAATCATCAACAATGACAAAAACGTAGAGTTTTCCACCAAGACTGGCAACTCTACTAGGGCCAAATAAATCCATATGAAGTAATTGCGAGGGTCTAGTAGTGCTTACAGAGTTTTTGGAATGAAAAAAGGACTTGGTTGCCTTATTCAATTCACATTAAGCACATATCGTATCCTTTTTGAATGTAATGTCGGGCAAGCCTCTAACTAGCTTCTTAGTCGATAGCCTGGATATAGTATCCATGTTGGCATGACTAAGACGCTGGTGCTATAGTAATCTTTTATCCTTATGAGCATATAGGCATCTACCTGTATTGTTAGTATCTCTAGACAGATAGAAAATATAAATATTATCCTCTCTTACCTCTTCAAAAGCAATGTCCCCTGTTGACCTATCATAAATAAAGCATTCATTTTGTCCAAAGTTAATATTATATCCATGGTCAGCAAGATAACTAATGCTGAGCAGGTTATGCTTTAACTCGGTCACTAGGCAGACATCCTTTATTACGGAAGAGGGAGGATGACCAATAATACCATTACCTATAATATACCCTTTTAGGTTGTTACCGAAGGATACATATCCTTCTCTCTTCATCGATAGTGATGCGAAAAGATTTGCGTCTCCCGTTATATGCCGCGAGCATCCACTATCGAGAATCCACTTACTCTTAGTTGAGGAGGGAAGGTCCACCTACATCAAGAGTAGATGTGACCTTTGGTACCCAAGTTCTTGAGGGTCCTGAAAAGTTAGTTTTTGGAAACCATGCATATATCTTTCTATCTACTAATCCTCTAATTCTACATTGTGGTGAAATGTGTCCATGTAATCCACAATAAGTACATATAGCATTTCTATTTATGTTAGGAGCATGCATATGATGTCTATGAGTAGAGTGATGTAGAGTAGCATGATGATATGTAGAGTTAGCATGGTGATGATGTCTATATGTAGAGTGATGTGGAGTAATATGGTGATAATGTCTATATAGAGTAGCATGGTGATGATGTCTATATGGAATATCATGGTGATGATGTCTATATGGAATATCATGGTGATGATGTCTATATATAGAGTGATGGTGATTTTGTGTAATATAGTGATGATTGTATCTATGTGTAGCATGATGATTCTGTGACAAATGAGAATTATTTCTTCGTGCATGTGGTTTGTGTGCTTTATGAAAGTGTGTGTATATGTAAGCATGATTATGAGCTGCAGGTGGATGACGTGGTTGACTAGTATGAGTAGTATCATGCTTTGTGTGTGTCTCATGTGATTGGATTTGAGGTTGAGCAACCTGTTTTCCCAATTTAGTCTCTAATTTCTTAGAGACAGCCTGCAGTTCAGTAACCTTAGCATTCAAACCATATATCTTAGTAATAGAAATCTTATGTCTACTCTTTTCTTCTGCAAGCTCCGTGTTGAGTGCTGTGATTTCTTATGTTTGTTGTTCAATGCGTGCTTCGGCATCATGTAAGCTTATTTTAAGCTTAGATACCTCATTTGTGACATCCGTGGGTGAAGTGTCTCAAATGTTATCAAGCAGTAAAGAAAGTCTTTGAATTTCGACTTCATGACTTTTGATCTTTTCCTTGGCATGTTTATATTTACCAATGACCTTTTTGTGATCATCAAGTAAATTGGTGAAAGCATCGCCAAGTTCATCAAAAGTGAAATCATCAAGAGTTTCATTTGATACCTTGTCGGACGTTGCTACTAGGCACACGTTTGCAGCATCTTGAGGAGAGTCCTTTTCTTTCTCGGAGTCACTAGCTTCGCTTTCATGCCAAATGCTTGTGTTGGCATATTTTTTTGAGGAAGCCTTCTTGTATGGTTTCTCATAGCGGTTGTTCTTCTTTAAGAATGGACAGTCTTTTCGGACGTGTCCCGTCTTTTTGCAACCGTAGCATGTTGGCTCTTCTTCGTCATCTTCTTGTGGTTCCTTCTTTCTTCGGTTGAAGCGAAGGAATTTCTTGAAGTTGCGGACAAGGAGAGCTTGATCATCACCTTCCGAGTTGTCGTCATCCGTCTCTTCGGAGTCAGTCCTTCGTCGGTGAGCTTTGAGGGCGATCTCCTTAGACTTAAGAGCAGGCTCTTCGAAGTCCTTGAGGTCAAGCTCATGAGTCATCAGCTTTCCCATCAAGGTCTCCATGGACATAGTTGTGAGATCATTTCCTTCTATGATGGATGTCACCTTAGGGTTCCAAATCTTTGGTAGCCCCCTAAGTAGCTTGCGAATCTTCTCGTGATTTGAATATTGTTTACCGAGCGAAGATAGGGGATTGATGATGTTGAGGAATCTTGTAAACATTTGCGTGATCGTCTTATTTTGCTTCATCTTGAAAGCCTCATATTCTTGAGTGAGACGGCTTATCTTCGATTCCTTGACTTGGGTGGTTCCTTCGTGTGTCACTTCTAGAAGTCTCCATACTTCGTGAGAGGTGGTGCATGTTGAGACCCTGTTGAACTCATTCTTGTCTATAGCACAGAATAAAGCATTAATAGCTCTCGCGTCGAGACTTGCCTGTTTGTTCTCCTCGTCAGAATATTTGTCATGTGATTTCTCAACAAGATCACCATTGACAACTATCCTGGCGGGCTTTTTGTAACCATCGGTGACGATGGTCCATAGGTCGAAGTCTAGCGACTTGAGATAAAAGCTCATCCTTGTTTTCCAATAGGTGTAGTTAGTTCCATCAAATAGGGGAGGCCTATGAGTGGACTGCCCTTCACCGTGATTGGAAATCTAGGATTGTGTGGTTTCCATGAATCAGCTCTAGGATGTTAGTCCTTGTAGAGAGAACAGAGCTCTGATACCAATTGAAGAACAGATGGCAACTCTAGAGGGGGGGTGAATAGAGTTTATAACGATAATAACCAATTAAAAATTAAACTCTTTAACAAGCTGTAAGTAATCAGAGTAAATGCGAAAATAAATAAGGAGCAAGAAAGCATACGCAAACATAGCAGATTTTTAACCTGGTTTCCCTCGTGGAGGACTAGTCCAGGCCTGAGAACTCTAGCTCAGGATTAAATCCACTATTTGTGAAATAGTAGTTACACCCCGTGCCTTTTCTTCAGAAGAGCACGTCAACTTCTTACAAAGATCGCAGTGGCGATGCTTGGAATTTTCCAAGCGACTTCTTGAACTCTTGCACAAACTCCTAACTGAAAAATGCTGAGCACTTGAGGCTTAGGGAGCTTGTGGCTAGTAGATGAAGAAGGGTATGGCTTGTATTGAGCTTTAGAGAGAAGAGAAGAGAAGATTGGATGATTTGAAATGATAGAAATCATGGCCTATTTATAGGATACCAGGTAGGCAGAATTCGGCCAGAATTCTGGTTGGATCATTCAAAAATTTGGCCGTCGGACAACTTGCAACCAGCCAACCCTAAAAATTAGGGTGCTGATTTTTAGGGGACAGTGTTCGGCCCGAACTCTGTGTGGAGGCAGAGTTCGGCCCGAACTCTGTGTGGAGGCAGAGTTCGGCCCGAACTCTATCTCCAGAGCACAGAATGGGTCATTGGTCCAATGGGCTTATTTGGATGTGTGTGGAGCTTTTGGATTTTGGGTAGGGTATAGGTTAAGTCTCAGATGCTCAGCACAACTCAGCTTACATAAGTCTAGACTCAATAAAGTTTATAAAATACAGACTCAAAAATGACTTGCATTGCAAAACTGGGCTGTCGTCTTACTTGTGCTGGATCTAGTCTTCATGTGTCGTATTGAATTATCACAAGTATTATTTAGTCAATTCTATCAATATTTGGTTGACTGTAACTTTGTGTCAACAGGGTATACCCTAACATAGGTATGGGTGGTGTGTTATAGTAGTGAGTTTAAGTACGATAGAGGGTAAGTGATGGTGTAAAGGAAGAAAGAGTGAGGAAAGGGGTATACAGTTGTATATAGGTAGCAGGGCAGTGTGTGCCCTTGCAAAAAGAGCCTACAGGCAGGCAAGCTCTGCCTTCGATAGGTGTAGGGGCATTTGGTCCCCTGTGCACATGTAGGATGAACATTTGGGTCCAAGCAGCAGCAAGACAACCCTTTTGGCAGTAGCAATAGCTACTTGGGCAGCACTTGAGTGTAGTGTTGTGTGTGTATGTGACACACACATATGTGTGAGAGAGCTTAGTGCATATGTGAGTTTGTGTGTGTGTGTGTGAGTGCTTGTGTGTATTGTACGTGAGTGAGTTTATGTTAGTATGTTTTGTGAGTGTGTATGTGTCGTATGTGAGGGAGATGAGAGTGGTGTGAGTGAGTGAAATAGATACTTCAGGTAGGTGTGTGTATGTGTTCAGCAGGGTAGGTAAATGAGATGTGCAGGGAAGTTCCCTGTTGTACAGCAATTAGACAACATGGTGGGATTTTTGGTGAAGTCAGTTTAGTGTGTCTTCTGTGTCAACATCTGCTAGTTCTTTTGAGTGACCTATGTGTATGACAGTCCCATATAGGAGCAGGTAATTTTTGGATAATAGACATAGGCAATTAGCTTAGGAAATTCGGTAACATGTGATAGACATTAGGTAAAAGGATCCATAGGTAATATGTTAGATAATAGTGTAATATGTTAAGGTAACTGGTAGGTTCTTGATTAGGGATAAAAGTCTATAATAGGATATGGTATATGGATGTCCTAGGGTACCATGGCACGTAGGGTAAATAGGCTATGGTATTACCTATTAGAGCATATATATATATATATATATATATATATATATATATATATATATATATATATATATATATATATATATATATAATTTTTTTTTATATATATATATGTATATATATATATATATTTTTATATATATATATATATATATATGTATATATATATACATATATATATATATATATAAAATATATATATATATATATATATATATATAAAAATATATATATATATATATATATATATATATAATCAGAAAGTACTCTTTTATTCATGAAAGTAGCTAATACAGAGTACATCATAGAGAGCCTCAATCTAAAGAGAAGGGGAGCTCATATCTCATATGTTTGGAAGATGCCAATGCCTTCTTCATTTTCTCTTCCCTTCTGTAATGAGTTGCGTAGTCGAGAACTTGTACTCCACATATCTCTATTTGTTTTTATTCTTCCAAAGTACCCAAAAAATTGCGTTTACCATAACCTGCTTAAGGTGCTTCTTTTTACTTCCCCACCACAGTTTGAAACGATGTTGTAGCCCGACCACTCTACCTCTGATGCAAAGCATCTCCTGATAGTGATCCCACAAGTTCGTAGCTAAGGACCCGAAGTGGAAAATATGTTCGACATCCTTCTCTTGGCATAGAACACAACAGTGACATCTCGATTACATATGATAGCTAGAGCTAAAACTTTATCATCTGTGGGAAGTCTATTATGCAAAATCCACCACAATAGAATCGACCATTTTGACGACAAACACTTATTCCAAATGTTTTTGTAGTCGGGTTATTTAGGATACCTTATCCAGATGTTATCCCATGCTGATGACACTAAGAATGTCCCCTTTGTGCTAGTAGCCCATAGCAGTATGTCTTGGCCTTCCTGCAGCACAATCCCTGCAGTTTCAACCGCTTGTGCCACCTGAGCCCCAAGTAGCTGCTAAATACTCTTCATATCCCAGCTCCCTTGGGCATCTGCCAGTTGATTGATCCTCTACAATTGAGTATGCTAATGGGTCTATGGTTGTAGCTCCTCCGTTATCCATCTTTCAAAGAACAGGCTCAACTATCCATCGTGTACCTCCTGCTTTATATATCTGTCGCCTAAGTTTCTGCCACGAAGCAACCGCCTCCACATAGGTGAAGCTCCAGAAGAGACCTCAACTTCATTCGGATGTGACCACGGAAAGTACTTGTCTCTCAAAAAGCTGATCCATAATGCATCACGTGTACGCAATTTCCACCAGAGATTTACGGTAAAAGCATCCATAACCTCAAAGAGGCATTTCACACCCAATCCCGCCTCCACTTTAGGTCGAGCAATTGTCGGCCAACTTAGCCATTTTTTTGTTGACAACCCATTTGTAGATCCCCAGAAGAAGCTTTCAAACATCGCCTCTATGCGGTTAAGAACCGTCTTAGGCGGATTACTCACCGTAAGAGTATATACGGGGATCGATGATAATTCTGAATTGATTAAAATCAGTTTACCACCCTATTTGGATATGATTTTCTCTACCAACTCATCAAACATTGCAGCATTTCTTTGTCCCTGGACTAGCAAATATCCAAAGTAGGTGAATGACAGGTGCATAACATGGAAGCCCAATTAATTTTGTATATTAGCTTGCTTCTCTTACTCAACTGAGGAAGCCATATAGACAGAAGATTTAGTGCCATTGATACGCTATCCAGAGATAGCTTCATATCGGCTAAGCACCATCTTTAGTTGCTTCATCGTGCGCTTGTCCCCACACAAAAATATCAAAATACCATTGGCATAGGCCAAATGGGTCACATATGGCCACATACTTGGAGAATAGTAAGCTGTAAAGCTAGGTACAGAAGTCAGTCGTTGTAGATTACGGCTAAGGAGCTCTGCCGCGATGATAAACAAGGCTGGTGAGATCAGATCCCCTTGTCTCAGTCCACGGAACGTCTTGAAATAGCTAGAGGCGTTGTCGTTTATAAGTAAAGATAGCCAAACATTACTAATAAGATGGAAAATCATGTTTATCCATACCTCATTGAACCCAAATCTCTGAAGAACGCTCAATAGAAATGTCCATTTCACTCGATCATACGGCTTACTCATATCGAGCTTTGTTACTGTGTTCCTTCCCTTGTTTGTATGACTTAGCATGCTAATCATCACTTGAGCGAGAATTTTATTGTCTGTAATTTCCCTCTCCTTAACGAAACCGCTTTGTTCTGGAGAGATGATCTTGGAAAGAAACGAAGCCAGTTGTCACATCCCGATTCGTAGAGTCATTTATTTGCATATTTTATTTCTTGGAATCGATCGTCCTCGCTTGGGCGTGATGCCGTACATGTCTAGTTTTGTACTTGTACAAGGCAAAGATGGTACATAATTGATTATCTTTAAAATAGAAACACATCGCAACGACAGAAGCAGACAAATTGAAGGTAATGAGGACAATCTCTCTCATTAAATAGAAATACATCACTTCTTCATAGCAGCAGAAACAAAAGGATAACTTGAAGTCACACAGAGATATATAGAACTTTATTTTCTTTATTGATAATTGAAGAAGAGTACAAGTCTGGTATTGAAGTACAATATTTACAATACATCCCACTTTACACCGAAAAGCCAACTGAACAATGCTATACAGCTTACATTTGATACTTGGATACATTGGACTACAAATCGATATACCGACTTGGCTTACAACTCACTGGTATCACAGATTACAATGTTCCATACATTATGCCCTTTATAAACAGAAGACATCATCTTGAACAAGGAGAGCTTCTGTAAGCCCAATAAATCTTTGATGCCGCGAAATCAATCAAGCCAATCATCGCGTGTAGAACATTCCAAGCACGAGCACCTGACCACAAAACGTGGGTCAGCACATCATCTATGTACAAGCGAGCAGAATCCAACCCACTCGCCTAAACCAACATATAGTGATCGATTTTAGCAAACATTTAATAGAAGGATCTTTCTAGTTGGGGCCTAGCATCAGTTTATAGTTCATGGGCAATAATCATAGTGAAGTATGTAAACATATTCTTAGTAGTGTTCATGTGAAGGCATCATTAAAGCATACTTGGTGTTATCATAAAAAAACATCATTGAGGCATCATTGGTTCTAACATCTTGAACCTGTTATAACAATTCTCATAAAAGGCATCACTTAGCATGTAAGTTATGGTTGAACAACGTTTATAGCAAGGCATCTTTCTAGCATACTGAATTTAATATGTTAAGCAGGTTCTCACGTTGAAAGACTACACATAGCATCATTTACTTGGCACGTTAAGCACGCAAGTTAAACCAACACATATATTGAGTATATCACATTTAAGTGATTTCTTACCGATAGCCAACTCCCTCGTACCTGCATAAAATATAGGATAATATGATATACTTACTCTGTCTGCACAAAACATTCATTAGCATACATCCTGACTACATGACCACTGGTGGTTGTGCACCATGTCGACGTGCCATATAGGACTTCATATTGGTATGTGGTTGACCACTCACCAGGTTGCGAGCCCGAATGAAGGTTCCGATACCGTGCTACCAAAGCACTAATTCCTCCTAGGCCGACTCGATCCCACCACCGCAGGTACCGTTCGAGGAAATCCTTGTATACAAGTACGTCTATGGTCATGCGAATGCATGTCCGACTCGATCATGTTCGAAGTCGCATGATAAAATAGTAAGATAAGTAAAGGCAACAGTTCATTATCTCATCTTTCCAATATTACCACCTGTTCACTTGGTGATCTCGATGATCCCAAGCCTCATCATTTCTCATTGCATAAATCGTTGTAACATTTCTTGTATCATTCCTTTCTAAGAGGAATGAACAATATTTCATTCATCTCGATCGGACCTGAAGCATTTCATTCATTTCATAGGGACAATATTCTTTCTTTCTTTGCTTGAAAGGAGACAGGCAACATCAACAGTTATGCAGAAGGTACAAGATTGAGGTATTTCATTCAGTTCTTTGCGTTAATAGCATAGCCAGTTCATTACTCATGAATCATTCACGTAGCATCTCATTACTCAAGTATTTCATTACTTTAAGCTGTATTAACCGAAGGGACGTTATCAATTCATTTCCTCAAGTCGTATTAGCAGTTCAAGTGTGATGCGTTCAGCAGTTCAATAATTCTTAGCATAAGCATCTATATTATTCATCAACTAAAATATAGGACATTTAGGGACAATTCATAGCATCACGTTATTCTATTTATTAAGCATGCAGGAATAAGGAGGAAGGAGGACAGTTCCACTTGCCTCAAAAAAGGGTCTTTTTATTCTGGTTGTACATATTCCCCCTAAGCGTAGCTCCACCAGCGAGCTACGTTTCAATACTTAATCCGTCTAGCCAGCTAAGAGAGACTGTATCAGTCTCAATTCTCTTGATCTCCAACACAAGTCACGGTCCAACATTCTGATCCCATCCAACAAGCCAACTAAATGTCTCACGCGTAGCGGGGCATTACATAATATACCACTCAAAAAAAGTTTCGTCCACGAAACTTAAGAAAATAACTCATCTACTAGATTCACTTAGTCACAACGAGTTACTCATTCAGCTTCAATTCAATATTCATTTTAGCACACTCGCTCATTTCAAAATAGCTATCCAACTATATCATTTTAATCCATCAACGATTCAACGCATATTTCTCTTTTCCAAATACTTGCAACTTCTTATTGATTCACCAATATTTTCCTTGCATTCTATCTTGGTCGCAACACATCACTTCGTTTGGATCTATACACATATTTCGGGCGTCCCCAAAATATATGCATTTCAGCGAAAGTTCGTGCTAGTACAATAAATTCTTTCCATAATGTTAACTCAGTCGCAACCTATCACTTCGACTGGATCCATACACATATTTTAGGCGTCCCTAAAATATATGTACTTCAGCCAACTTCTATGTTAGTGCGATTCGATCATCCACGATATAACTCTCTTTTCCAAATCCGACTTAGCATCCCTTCAATTGACTTATTACTTCATTCACTTTGCCACAATCACTATCTTCTAGGCCACAACACTTAACATCAGGGACAGCTCTCTATCGAGGTATAATATTTCTAACATCGATCAAGGGTCTAACTTAGAGCCAATCATATCAAGAGTTCACAACATGCAATCATATTCCTTCCCAAATCCAACAATATTTCGCACCTAGGCAATTCATCTCTTATAAAAGATACAATCCGACAACACCCGCTATCGATTATCTGAGTCCGGGTATAGTTCTATGCAACAGTCAAGGTTAACCCAGCTACCCGACTATAGATACCGATCCAACATTTCCGTCATGAGCAGTCAATTCTATCTCATAAAATAATTTTGTACTCGATACATACAACTCAAGTCTCATCCCACGATTCTAGTTTCCGCTATAGGCCGACACATAATCCTCAAGGGTCAAACATCTCTAAGGTTCAAGTTGAAGCATACATCTCCTTAGGTCAAAACTTATCACCACCATCTCTCGTTCAATGCCAAAAGGTTATCCTACGGTCGCCAATGGTCACCCTATTATTCGGTCAAGTCTCTATGGTTAGCTATACCGACAGCTAAACCTAATCATTCAGGTGGCTCCCCTAGAGTAGACGGCTACTAGGGATCATACAAATTTCTTATTCTCAGGGCCAACATGCAACCGACAGTTCTAAAGAACTCTAACCAAACCTATGGGTGTCACGACCCGGTCCCAAATTGTTGGATCAAATCAGATTATGCCCAGCCTGCACCATTGTGAGACGGCGACAGTAAGCTGTATCCAAATGCAGGTAATCACGACAACACAATATGTTTTGTCATAACATCTAAATTTCGAATAATAAAAAACTTGTCCAACAAAATATTCAACTGATACAACTGATAAAATAAAATTGTCTTTTTATTCAACATCAAAACACAAAAAAAATCATCTTCTAGAAAGTAGGCTCATCATCCCCAAGATCAACATCGTCCGATTGGGACTCTGGCAGCACAGCTGGATAAAGCACCGGGTCATAGTAGCTATTTATCAATAACTCAGCTTCATCAAAGAAACCTATTGGGGGTGGGGGATCCAGTCAGGAAAGAAGCAAAGTATAATTATGAAAATTTAACAATTCAACTAATAATTAGAAATTTGTAGTTTAAACAGTTGAAATACTTGAACAATATTTTCCAGCAATTTTTCACAATTGAAAACAATGTGATTTGAGTATGTAATGCTTATTACCGGCTTGGGTTGTACAATAGTATCCTAGTGATACGATACGGCTTATCCCCGTATGTAAGAGGGGTAAGCTCGCACAATCAATATGCAATATGAGGGGTATTGGTCATAATACACTACACTACTCCTCCAATCCCACAATCAATAACAATCAATACTCTAGGAGAGAGTTTCGTGTAGCAATGTGGTTTAATCTTGCAATATTACAATTATTAACTAAATTGAAAAATAAACACAACCATACTTGTCTTTGTTTATGACTGGGTTTGAAGAGTCGGTTCCGGGAAAGAAAGTCAGACTCATCCTCGGAATCCTACATTGAGAATACCTACTTAGCATAAATGAGGAAACCATATCTAGGTGTGCTAGTTACAATCTCTAAAATTTGATCCTAGTCAAATTTGATGTTATTATAAACAAAACAGGTTTATCGATACGATTAAAAGTTATTAATTTAACGAGGGAAAGTCATGTTTAACATTTTTATTGGAAACCTCACAATTTTCAATTATTTGGCAAAACTTTGTATTTTGTAATATATATATAAATTAGTTATTTTTCTTTTAATGAGAAATCATGAAATTTTCTAAGTTACAAACTTGAAATCTTATTATTATTAATGTGAGAAAACTCTTTTTAATTTTTCTAACAAAATAAATATTCACTTTACCATTTACGCATTACCTACAAAACAACAATCCAGAAAAATAAAAGAAAAAACTACCTACTTATTACAGAAACACGGAAAAATAGAAAAAAAAACTTTGACTTATGTCTTTACAAATTTATTACATAAATTAATTTAATTTAAAGGCGAGCCCTGAATGCCGCGAACGGTCCAACAGTAGGCCGAAGCCCTGCACCAAAATTACTAACAGCAGTAACCCATTCTAAAAATAATAATAAATTAAAGATAATTATTAAAATGTGTCTCAGACTTTGGTCATTCAAAACTCATGTTTTAACTAATGCCTCAACGTTCGGGTTGGCCGGTTTTGTTTGCATTTAGTTAGGGCCTATGGACCAATATGGTCGTCGCCCGAAAAGATAAAAATTTCCATTATAAAACCAACACTCCAAGATGTAATTTGTTTTGCAAAGGCCGGGATTTGAAAATAATTTTATTCAAAACTTTAAAATATATTCCCGAAAATTTGGGCAGCACCTCCTCTATAATTGGGACAACCCAATCCTGGAAAAATACAACCAAAATATTACAAATACGTAACCAAAATCCATCTCAAAACCAAGAATTAACAGAGCTTAAATCCTGTCACTCCCCGTTCCCAGAATAAAGTATTTTATACGTGTACTTCTTGAATGTATTTATTCAATATTTATCATGCATTTATTATGTATTTAAATTCTTCAATTTTGCGCTTATTAATTTTTCTGTATTTTATTTTCTGCTTTTTCTTGGCGCTTGGTTCATTTCGGTTCATGAGAAACCAACTTGGTTCGGTTTGGTTCAATATGGAAAGGAATGGATGGCTTGGATTTGGTGGAGAGAATGAATGGTGGAGATCCACTTGACCTTGATATAAAAGTTCTTCTTCCACTCTCTTTCTTCATTCATTCACATTTACTCCTCCACCAAACCCTAACCCATTTGGAGAGGCAAGTACATCTTGCACACCATGAAGGATTTCATGCATCCCCAATTATTTTTAGTTTATGTTATTCATCTTCTCTTCCTCTACAAGTTTAGGTCTTGAAGTTTTTGTTTTCCATGGATGGTTGGGTGTAGATCTAAGTTTTAAGTTTTGGTTTTCATAGTTTTGGTTTTCATATGAAATTTAGGGTTTTGATTTATCAAACATTGTTGTCTTCGAAATTAAGTGGTTCCATGTTGTAGAGAATTTAATTCTACTAAAGTTTGGCTTTTGAAAAGTTAGACTTTGATTTATTTTGTGGAAGTTATGGCAAAAAGAATTTTTGTTCGTTCCTATATATTCATCTGCAGCACGAACAGCATGTCGCGGAAGGCACACAACATGTCGCAGAAGGCGCATGTCGCAGTAGGCGCATGTTGCAATGAGGCACATGTCGCGGAAGGCACACAGCATGTCACAGAAGGCACATGTCGCAGTAGGCGCATATTGCAATGAGGCGCATGTCGCGGAAGACACACAGCATGTCGCAGAAGGCGCATGTCGCAGTAGGCGCATGTTACACTGAGGTGCATGTCGCAGAAGGCATACAGCATGTCGCAGAAGGCGCATGTCGCAGTAGACGCATGTCGCGGTAGGCGCATATCATGTCGCAGTTGAGCCACATGAGGCGCATATCGCGATAGGCGCAAATCATGTCGCAGTTGAGCCACATGAGGTGCATATCATGTCACGGTAGGCGCATATCATGTCGAAGTTGAGCCACATGAGGCGCATGTCGTGATAGGCGCATATCATGTCGCAGTTGAGCCACATGAGGCGCATATCATGTCGCAGTAGGCGCATATGGTGTCGCAGTTGCATGCATGTCGCAGAATAGGCCGCATATTCATAATTTGGTTGTTTCTGACTGTTATATGTCCTAATTAACTGAATTGTGGTAGAATTTCTTTCAACTCCCAACATAAATTTGTTGATCTTTTTCTTGGATTCAAGAATATATTACCAAGTATTTTATACTAGTTATGGACTCGACCATGATTAATACTAATTTGACTTTTATGCCTTGTCATGAATTGACCCCGACTGTTACTTGACTAATAATTGATCATGCGTTCCTAGTTGGAACTAAGAGACTGGCTAGTCGTCTTATTGAATTGAATGAATGAGACACGTTCATGCAATGAACTATTATACTCGATTAGCCGATCCCGAATATTGGCATACAGGCACATGCAGGCTTCAAATTATTCATTTTTATTTATTTCTTTATCTTACAAAAATAGCATGTGTACTTTATGGTCAAGGCATGATTACTCCGTAGTTAGATTTGATTGTTGTATTACGCTATGTAAGACCTATAACATAGCCACACGGGTATCGTTGTTGAGTTGTACATATCGTACCCCGTACGAAAGTACACATTTGAACGACCATGATCCACGGCATGGAACTTCACGCAACGTAGAGACTATTAAGTTAAATAAAATAATGATGGCATGGAGAGAATGGATTCCCGAGTTCTTACATGGCAGCCCCCTTGGGACTATTAAGTGCCCGACGGGCCGGCTGGTTCCTACAGATACGGTAAATCTGTCACACGGGCAAGGAACGGTATCTGCTTATATTATTGTACATACTATAATGGCGGGCATCCCGCTGGGACTCGTCTAACTACATGATTGGCACAATTGATTGATTGGATAGACTAGCCTTGCTTGCACATAGTAAGAACTGAGGAATCCCTAATTGCATAATTCCAGGATAACTTGGGACTCACAATAGCAAGCCGTAGGAATTGATTGGCCGTTCAAAGATGATTTGTTTGTGTATTGTATCTACTCTGTTGCCTAACTAAGATGATCAGAATGTCAGGGCGTGACGGGCCAACTTCTGTCCTTGTTTGGTTGGGAGGTTGGTTCGAAGTGTCGTGATGTTATGTGAATCCTAGTGGAAAACAGA
The DNA here is from genome assembly GCA_029216955.1 of Iris pallida. Lineage (NCBI taxonomy): Eukaryota > Viridiplantae > Streptophyta > Magnoliopsida > Asparagales > Iridaceae > Iris > Iris pallida. The sequence continues at coordinate 3,807,272 of JANAVB010009595.1, forward strand.
GATCTATTATTATATTCTCTTATTACTGGTTTTAATTCCTCATATCGTGCTTCCTTGTGGTACTTGCTATTGGAGGTCTAACCTCTCTGGTTTTGTATGGCCAGATTTAGAGCCGGTTCCCGAGGACTCAGCTTACTTCCACCTCCAAGATGGTCAATACTAGAGGAATGATCGCAGGAGGACTCGAGTGGGTTTCCTTACTTCACCGCTCATTTTGTTATTTACTTAATACCCTGCCGTTTGGCTCCGACATGTTAGTCGAATTATCTTGCACTTACTTTTGCATAATTGTAACTAAAGTCAGACTGCAGCTGATAACAATTGTGTATATGTTACTATACCATCTGGCTACATTTTGTAAAGCCAGATCTCTAGAACATTTTGACTGAGCGTTTGGGATGCCTTACTGCTTTATTTTACATGTTCTCTATTTCTGTTTCTTGTTTTGAATGATTGAGACAATAGATGTGAAATGACCATAGTAAGACTTTCATGTAGTATGCACCCCCTCGTCTGGTTAGACAGCATTGATCGTATTATACGGTATTCATCTACCCGTAATACGTAGCTGGCTGAGTTATTCCCCCGCTCTCCTGTATTCTGGTTCTGGGGCGTGACAAGGTTTTAGTGGTAGCCCATGCAGGTCTGATTTCAGACTTGTGGGGTGTTTTGATTTATAGGATGTCTCAATCACACGTGTTTCCCCCTTGATCTCATAATTCGTTATTCTCAACCCTTGCTTGACATTTTGGTATCCTTTGACTTAATTGATCCTTCATGTCCGGTTGTTTGATTGTTCTCTTGTCCCTTTTTTTAGGGGCACCTCGTCCGCACCTGTCAGAGCTGGATAGCAACATGGACAACCTGATCCTGTTGGTCAACAACAAGGGCCGGTACTAACTCAAGAGGCCATCCAGGAAGAAGTGATAGTGGAACCAGCGGCTGGATCGCAGTATCCGGATGTTCCACCACCACCGACAGTTCCACCTACCCAAGTAGACACAGCAGCCCTTCTGGAGATCATGAGAGGAATAATGGTTACTCAGCAACATCAGATGTTGGCCCAGCAACGCATGCACACTCAGCTACAAGAGCAAAATGTGCTACTCAACCAAGGTTTGCAGACGGCTTTGGAAAGAGGGACAAGGCCAGATTCAGGAGCATCAGCCAGGTTTTGCAAGTACAACCCTCGCCATTTCGAGGGCACGGAGGATGCCATATCAGCAGATGCATGGCTTAAGGATATGGAGGCTATTCTGACAGCAGCTAAGGTACCAGCAGAAGAACGTGTGGATCTAGTGAAGTTGTTACTTCAGGATCTCGCACGTGATTGGTGGGAATCAGAGGAAGTGGGCATCAGACGTCCTGTGGCTTGGGACGATTTCACAGCAAGATTCAAGACCAAGTACTATGGAGTTGTGGCACGGTTTGAGCTACAACAGAAGTTTATCAGCCTCAGGCAGGCTGGCAAGACTGTAGATGCTTATGCAGCGGAGTTCTGCAGATTGAGTAGATTCGCCCCAGAGATGGTAGCAACAGAGAGCCAGAGGACCATGAGGTTTCAACAAGGGTTTCATCTTGAACTCTTGCAATTGATCGAGGGACACAATTACCAAACTTTTGATGAGATATTGACGGCGACTCGAAGGCATGAGATCACTATTCAGAGGCTTGCAGTAAGAACTGGGGGTCAGAAGAGATCCCACCGTCAGATTGAAGGAGGAGGGGGAGCAGCGCCCCGAACAACAGCACCATCCACTGGCATTCGTATCCACGATGTGGCGATACGAGGACCAGCACCACCCAGGCAGCAGCAGCAGCAACAGAGGAAGAACCAGCAACCCCCGGTGGGCTGCACTTATTGTGGAAAGATGGGACACACTAGAGATGTGTGTCGGACATTGAATGGACTATGTCTGATATGTGGAAATCCAGACCATCGGGTTACCACATGTCCCATGAATTCGAGGTCAGAAGGACCAGGGCAGCAGTTTCCTGCTCTGCCAGCACCAGAGGCAGGCCAGTATCGAGGACCAGCAATAGCCGTTAGGCCATTGGCACAGCGTCCGCAGGCTCAGATATTTCGGCAGCAGGGACCGCCGATGCAGCAACACCAGCATAGACCACCCCAGCATCATCAAGGAAGGGGCCAGCAGCAGCACCAGGCTAGGCCGTAACATGGGAACCAACAAGGAGGTCGAGGGCAGGCATTCACTCTGTCCTTGGAGGAGGCATTAGCATCAGAAGATGTTGTGGCAGGTAACATTCTCGTCGCCTCATATCCCGCAGTAGTATTGTTTGATTCAGGAGCATCACACTCATTTATATCTGCACAATTTGCGACACGGTTAGGAATGGAGTTCGAGGCATTGCCAGGGAGGTTGAATATACTCACTGGCAATGGGCTCGTAGGAGTTAGTAGGGTTATTCTAGCGTGTAGTATTGTAGTTTGCGGGCATTCCTTACGCGCCCGGTTGATAGATTTTTCTGTTGGAAATTTCGACGTTATCTTAGGCATGGACTGGCTGAAAGACAGTCATACGACAATAGATTGTCATAGAGGGAGTGTATCTTTTGATATTCCAGGCATGAAGCGGTTTACCTTAGTCAGATCAGTAGCAACTCAACAAGAGCAGGGAGTAGTAACAGCAATGGAAGAAGTTCAGATTCCGAAGGTAGTTGAAGAATTTCTAGACGTATTTCCTGAAGAACTTCCAGGTCTACCACCGGTTAGGGATATTGAGTTCAGCATAGAATTGGCACCAGGAACTAAACCAATATCAGATCGAGTTTACAGAATGGCGGATTCAGAGCAGGCCAAGGTATATCAGCACATAGTGGAATTGAAGGAGAAGAAGTTCATCCAAGCTAGCGTGTAACCATGGGCAGCACCAGTAGTACTTGTGGGGAAGAAGGATGGGTCATCCAGATTGTGCATTGACTACAGGAAGCTTAACGCGGCAACAGTGAAGAATAAGTACCCACTACCCAGGATCGATGACTTATTTGATCAGTTGAGCAAAGCTAGAGTTTTTTCCAAGATAGATCTTCGTTCAGGGTACCATCAGGTGAGGGTTCGGAAGAAAGATATTCCCAAGACAGTATTTAGGTCGAAGTATGGGCATTATGAATTTTTAGTAATGCCGTTTGGTTTGACCAATACTCCAGCGATATTCATGAATTTGATGAATTGCATCTTTATGCCATACTTAGATCGGTTTGTCGTTGTATTTCTTGACGACATTCTCGTATATTCTGCCAGTGAAGAGGAGCATGAAGACCACCTCAGGAAAGTGTTGTAGGTTCTGAGAGAGAACCAGTTGTATGCCAAGCTCAGTAAGTGTGAGTTTTGGTCGGATCATATTTCATTTTTGGGTCATATCGTATCAGGAGCAGGAGTAGCAGTAGATCCCAAGAAGATAGAAGCAGTAGAGAGTTGGCCAGTACCCAAGACCGTAGCAGATGTGCGAAGTTTCTTGGGATTGGCAGGATATTACAGAAGGTTTGTGTCAGACTTTGCAAGGCTTTCAGCACCTATGACCCGCTTGACCCGGAAGGATGTACCATTTGTTTGGTCGGCAGAATATCAGGCATCATTCGAGACTTTGAAGCAGAAGTTGATATCAGCGCCTATTCTTACATTACCAGTTGGACCCGGAGGTTTTACAGTATATTGTGATGCGTCAGGTAAAGGACTTGGATGTGTCCTTATGCAGCATGGGAAGGTGATAGCATATGCATCTAGGCAGCTTCGGGACCACGAGAAGAATTACCCAACTCATGATATGGAGTTAGCAGCAGCAGTGTTTGCTCTGAAGCTATGGAGGCATTACTTATATGGTGACCGAGTGGAGATGTACACAGATCATAAAAGTCTTAAGTACATCTTTACTCAGAAGGAGCTAAACATGAGACAGAGAAGATGGTTAGAGTTGATCAAGGATTATGACGTGGAGCTTCAGTATCATCCAGGCAAGGCTAATGTAATAGCAGACGCTTTTAGCAGGAGAGGCGACGCATCTATGTTGACAACACTGAAGCATATCTTAGAAGACCTTCAGGAGATGGGCATCGAAGTTATACTTCCTGGTGATGTAGGAGTTCTAACAAGTTTACAAGTTCAATCCGACTTGGTAGGCAGGATCAAGGCAGCTCAGGCACAAGACCCAAGGATTCAGAAGCTTAGGGCAGAATGTGAGTCAGGACTCAGAAAGGAGATGCAAATTCATGAAGATGGTACACTTAGGTTTGGGTCACGTCTACGTGTGTCTAGTAGAGATATCAGACAGGAGGTTATGGCAGAAGCTCACAGTTCTCAGTACTCTATTCACCCTAGAGGGACCAAGATGTACCAAGATATCAAATAGCATTTCTGGTGGAACGGGATGAAGAGGGAGATAGCTAGATTTGTTTCCCGTTGCTTAGTAAGTCAGCAAGTGAAGGCAGAACAGCAGAGGCCAGCTGGGTTATTGCAACCACTTCCTATCCCGGAATGGAAGTGGGAACACATCACAATGGACTTTGTGATCGGTTTACCGAGATCACCAAATGGTAAAGATGCTATTTGGGTGATAGTAGATCGGCTTACAAAGGTGGCACACTTTCTTCCTTTCAGAGTAGGGCAATCTACAGAAAAGTTGGCAGAGTTGTACATGCAACAGATAGTCAGGCAGCATGGAGTTCCTGTCAGCATTGTGTCAGACCGAGATACCCATTTTACATTATATTTTTGGAAGAGCTTACATCATAGTCTGGGTACCAAGTTAAGATTTAGCACGGCTTACCATCCCCAGACGGACGGGCAATCAGAAAGAACAATTCAGACTTTAGAGGATATGTTGCGAGCTTGCACCCTAGATTTTGGAGGATCTTGGGAGAGCCACCTACACTTAGTGGAATTCTCATACAATAATAGTTATCAAGCCAGTATCCAGATGGCGCCATTTGAAGCACTATATGGTAAGAAGTGCAGATCATCGCTTGCATGGGATGATATCGGAGAGAGGAAAATGTTAGGTCCAGAAATGATTGTTCAGACGGTTGAAGTGGTTAAGGGAATTAGAGAGCGACTTCGAATTACGCAGGATCGGCATCGTCATTGGGCGAACCAGCATCGTAGGCCGCTAGAGTTTTCTGTTGGGGACCACGTGTTCTTGCGGATCTCACCTACCCATGGGGTTATTAGATTTGACGTTCGCAGGAAGTTGAGTCCGCGATACGTTGGACCCTTTGTTATTCTTGATAGGATAGGCGATGTTGCTTATCGTTTATCCCTTCCACCTTCGTTACGAGAGGTGCATGACGTATTTCATGTATCTCAGTTACGTAGGTATATATCGAACCCAAGCCATGTCCTCGATCACTCTGAGCTGGTTGTTGGTACCAACCTGTCTTACGAGGAACAGCCTGTGTCCATTTTGGACCGAAGAGAGAAGATACTCAAGAACCGAACAATTAGCCTTGTCCGGGTTGCTTGGGGTCATCACTCATTAGGAGAGTCAACGTGGGAACGTGAGGATGATATCCGATCACGGTATCCGCACCTGTTTGACTCACAAGGTATATCTCTCTCTATATACCTTGATTGTCTTAACTCCTCATGCTTGTCACCTTATGAGTAGAATTGCTTGATATCGTAGATTGTTAAACATAGATATATTACTTGCTATTTGACATTGTAGAATAGCTACTTGCTCCAATTACTTGTACTTAGATTAGTCTAGCTCTGACATTTATGTCCTGCTTGGATCTGAAATTCCGAGGACGGAATTTTTCTAAGGAGGGTAGAGATGTCACTCCCCGTTCCCAGAATAAAGTATTTTATACGTGTACTTCTTGAATGTATTTATTCAATATTTATCATGCATTTATTCTGTATTTAAATTCTTCAATTTTGCGCTTATTAATTTTTCTGTATTTTATTTTCTGCTTTTTCTTGGCTCTTGGTTCATTTCGGTTCATGGGAAACCAACTTGGTTCGGTTTGGTTCAACATGGAAAGGAATGGATGGCTTGGATTTAGTGGAGAGAATGAATGGTGGAGATCCACTTGACCTTGATATAAAAGTTCTTCTTCCACTCTCTTTCTTCATTCATTCACATTTACTCCTCCACCAAACCCTAACCCATTTGGAGAGGCAAGTACATCTTGCACACCATGAGGGATTTTATGCATCCCCAATTATTTTTAGTTTATGTTATTCATCTTCTCTTCCTCTACAAGTTTAGGTCTTGAAGTTTTTGTTTTCCATGGATGGTTGGGTGTAGATCTAAGTTTTAAGTTTTGGTTTTCATAGTTTTGGTTTTCATATGAAATTTAGGGTTTTGATCTATCAAACATTGTTGTCTTCAAAATTAAGTGGTTCCATGTTGTAGAGAATTTAATTCCACTAAAGTTTAGCTTTTGAAAAGTTAGATTTCGATTTATTTTGTGGAAGTTATGGCAAAAAGAATTTTGGTTCGTTCCTATATATTCATCTGCAGCACGAACAGCATGTCGCGGAAGGCACACAGCATGTCGCAGAAGGCGCATGTCGCAGTAGGCGCATGTTGCAATGAGGCGCATGTCGCGGAAGGCACACAGCATGTCGCAGAAGGCGCCTGTCGCAGTAGGCGTATGTTGCAATGAGGCGCATGTCGCGGAAGGCACACAGCGTGTCGCAGAAGGCGCATGTCGCAGTAGGCGCATGTTGCAATGAGGCGCATGTCGCGGAAGGCCCACAGCATGTCGCAGAAGGCGCATGTCGCAGTAGGCGCATGTCGCGGTAGGCGCATATCATGTCGCAGTTGAGCCACATGAGGCGCATGTCGCGATAGGCGCATATCATGTCGCAGTTGAGCCACATGAGGCGCATATCTTGTCGCGGTAGGCGCATATCATGTCGCAGTTGAGCCACATGAGGCGCATGTCATGATAGGCGCATATCATGTCGCAGTTGAGCCACATGAGGCGCATATCATGTCGCAGTAGGCGCATATGGTGTCGCAGTTGCATGCATGTCGCAGAATAGGCCGCATATGCATAATTTGGTTGTTTCTGACTGTTATATGTCCTAATTAACTGAATTGTGGCTAGAATTTCTTTCAACTCCCAACATGAATTTGTTGATCTTTTCCTTGGATTCAAGAATATATTACCAACTATTTTATACTAGTTATGGACTCGACCATGATTAATACTAATTTGACTTTTACGCCTTGTCATAAATTGACCCCGACTGTTACTTGACTAATAATTGATCATGCGTTCCTAGTTGGAACTAAGAGACTGGCTAGTCGTCTTATTGAATTGAATGAATGAGACACGTTCATGCAATGAACTATTATACTCGATTAGCCGATCCCGAATATTGGCATACAGGCACATGCAGGCTTCAAATTATTCATTTTTATTTATTTTTTTATCTTACAAAAATAGCATGTGTACTTTATGGTCAAGGCATGATTACTCCGTAGTTAGATTTGATTGTTGCATTACGCTATGTAAGACCTATAACATAGCCGCACGGGTATCGTTGTAGAGTTGCGCATATCGTACCCCGTACGAAAGTACTCATTTGAACGACCATGATCCACGGCATGGAACTTCACGCAACGTAGAGACTATTAAGTTAAATAAAATAATGATGGCATGGAGAGAATGGATTCCCGAGTTCTTACATGGCAGCCCCCTTGGGACTATTAAGTGCCCGACGGGCCGGCTGGTTCCCACAGATACGGTAAATCTGTCACATGGGCAGGAAACGGTATCTGCTTATATTATTGTACATGCTATAACGGTGGGCGTCCCGCTGGGACTCGTCTAACTACATGATTGGCGCTATTGATTGATTGGATAGGCTAGCCTTGCTTGCACATAGTAAGAACTGAGGAATCCCTAATTGTATAATTCTAGGATAACTTAGGACTCACAATAGAAAGCCGTAGGAATTGATTGGCCGTTCAAAGATGATTTGTTTGTGTATTGTATCTACTCTGTTGCCTAACTAAGATGATCAGAATGTCAGGGCGTGACGGGCCAACTTCTGTCCTTGTTTGGTTGGGAGGTTGGTTCGAAGTGTCGTGATGTTATGTGAATCCTAGTGGAAAGCAGAGATCTATTATTATATTCTCTTATTACTGGTTTTAATTCCTCATATCGTGCTTTCTTGTGGTACTTGCTATTGGAGGTCTAACCTCTCTGGTTTTGCATGGCCAGATTTAGAGCCGGTTCCCGAGGACTCAGCTTACTTCCACCTCCAAGATGGTCAATACTAGAGGAATGATCGCAGGAGGACTCGAGTGGGTTTCCTTACTTCGCCGCTCGTTTTGTTATTTGCTTAATACCCTACCGTTTGGCTCCGACATGTTAGTCGGATTGTCTTGCACTTAATTTTGAATAATTGTAACTAAAGTCAGACTGCAGCTGATAACAATTGTGTATATGTTACTATACCATCTGGCTACGTTTTGTAAAGCCAGATCTCCAGAACATTTTGACTGAGCGTTTGGGACGCCTTACTGCTTTATCTTAAATGTTCTCTATTTCTGTTTCTTGTTTTGAATGATTGAGACAATAGATGTGAAATAACCATAGTAAGACTTTCATGTAGTATGCACCCCCTCGTCTGGTTAGACATCATTGATCGTATTATACGGTATTCATCTACCCGTAATACGTAGCTGGCTGAGTCATTCCCCCGCTCTCCAGTATTCTGGTTCTGGGGCGTGACAAATCCCAACTCCAAGAATCCGAACTCCATATTTATCAACTCGAAATCGAAAATTAGCCCGAATATTCCATATCGGAGTTGGAATAATCAGAACCATATCCGAAAAAGAAACTAGAATACTAAACCCAATATAACAGCATAAATTTTGAAACAATCCGAAGAATCCGAATTGAAATTCGGGAACCGAAAGCTACAGAACCACATATGGAAAATTCGAACTTAACTCGGAAATTTCCGAGAACCACAGAACTAAAAAACAACAGAATCATAAAACCACATAACCATTTCGAAAGGAATTCAGAAAATCCGAATCCACGAATTAGAGACCATGTCATCATTGACACCAAGAGAGGGACACGAAGATACGAAAATATACCTCGGGTGCTCAGCTAGAGCTCTCAGATGAAAATAGAAAGAAAACGGAAAACCCACGAATCTCGGAAATCCAGAACACGCGAAAAAGTGGAACGTGCCTCAGAAAGCACAGATCTGAACAGAAACCGAGCACAGGGAAGGCAGCACGCACAGGAGGTGCGCACAGCAGCGACGAGAGGCGCCGGGGCTGACCTGGACGGTTGGCGGCGGTGTATGGCCGCGGGGAAGGCGGCATGGGTCGTCGGACAGGGAGACGGCGTCGGGGTCGGTCGAGAGGAGCATGGCCGAGGTGCTGCGGGGCCACGGAGGGGATCGGGCGACTGGGTTCAGGGGTGATTGGCCGGAGAATTGCCGGAAGGGCGCGGCTCAAGCGGAGGGTTCGCCGAATTTGGGGGTTAGGGTGTGGAATAGAGCTTTGGGGATGGTGGATAAAGTGTGGGAGAAGGAGAGGGTTTTATAGGAGAAAATTTTGAGGGTTTCGGGAGATGAACGGAGGGGTCGGCCGTTGGTCGTTCGGGAAAGGGAAGGGGCTCGGCCACTCACGAACGGATGGGAAAAGGAATGAATTCCTTTCCTTTGCTGATGGTTAGAGAATTAAGAGGGAGAGAGAGAAAGTTTAAGAGTAAATGAGAGCTAATAAGGTTTTAAAAGAAAAAGAATTATTTTTTTTAATAATAAGAAAAAATAAGATTTATATATATGGTTTTCGGGACGGGTCAGGCCTAATAATCAAATTCCAGGATTTATAATATTTTTAAAAATATATTTTTACTAAAATAATAATAATTAATATTTTAGCAAATAAATTATATAATAAAAATTTTACGGGTTTGACCAACACTAAAATTCTAGAAATAATAATAATTTATTATTTAAATAAAAACTAAAATTTACGGGTTTTACAACCTTCCCTCCTTAAGAAATTTTGTCCTCGAAATTAAAGGATAGGGTTAGGAATTACCTCAGGTCTCAAATAGATATGGATACTGCTCCCGTATCTCATCTTCTCGTTCCCAGGAAGACTCGCTTGGGAAATTGTGTCGCCATATAACTCTGACTATGGGCGTCATAGAGTTCTTGGTCTTCTTCTCACCTCTGTCTAAAATCGCCACTGGCTTCTCTGGCACTGTGAGGCTGGGTCCAATCTCCAGCTCTGAATGGTCCAAGATATGACTCGGATCCGGGATATAGCGTCTGAGTTGTGAAATGTGGAAGACGTTGTGCACTCCTTCAAGATTAGCTGGTAGAGCTAATCGGTACGCTACTTCTCCAATTCGGCTCAAAACTTCGAATGGGCCGATGTACCTGGGGCTCAGCTTTCCTGCTCTGCCGAATCTGATAGTTCCTATGGTAGGAAAAATCTTGACGAAGATATTATCTCCTGCTTCGAACTCCAGTGGTCGGCGACTAGTATCCGCCCAATGCTTCTGTTTGTCCTGAGCAATCCTGAGCTTGTCTCTAATCAACTTTTCCTTCTCTACTGCATCGGTCACCATCTCATGTCCAAGCAATACTCTTTCTTCTACGTCATCCCAAGCAAATAGAGTGCGGCAACGACGTCCATAAAGTGCCTCGAACGGAGTCATACCGATGCTAGCTTGGTAGCTGTTGTTGTAGGAGAACTCTACCAAATGCAAGTGGTCTTCCCAAGATCCTCCAAATTCTAAGACGCAAGATCTCAGCATGTCTTCTAGCGTCTGGATGGTTCTCTCTGATTGTCCGTCAGTTTGGGGATGGTAGGCGGTGCTGAACTTCAATTGTGTTCCTAAACTGTCATGCAAACTTTTCCAAAAGTGAGAGGTGAATCTGGTAACTCTGTCAGATACAATACTTACCGGAACTCCATGAATCCGGTAGACATGCTGCATGTATAGTGCTGCCAATTTCTCGGTAGATAGACCAACCTTAAAGGGGATAAAGTGAGCTGACTTTGTCAGTCGGTCCACAATAACCCAAATGACATCCTTCCCTCCTTGGGATCGAGGCAGTCCTGACACAAAGTCCATCGTTATGTGTTTCTATTTCCACTCCGGGGTGTCTAGCGGCTGTAATAGTCTTGCTGGTCTCTGTCTGCTGGCTTTTACTTGTTGACAAATCAAGCATCTAGCCACAAATCTGGATACGTCCTTCTTTATTCAGTACCACCACACTATAGTACGCATATTTTGATACATTTTATTAGCTCTTGGATGTATGGAATACTGTGACTGATGCACTTCTTGTATCAGTTTATTCCTCAGTTCGCCAGTTGGTACGCAAAGCCTTATACCATGCCTCAGTACTCCATCGCTGGCGATTGAGAATCCTTCAAGTGTTCCTGCCAACACTTGATCTCTTAGTTTGTAAAGCATCTCGTCTTAAAATTGTGTCTCCTTGACTTTCTCTATCAGACTTGAACGTACCTGCAACTGCATCATTGATGATTCAACTCCTGGTATAATAGCTTCTCTTTCCAGCTTCTTCATTTCTTCTTCAGGCAGTACTATCTCCAGTCCAAGCTTCTCTATGTCTTCCAACAAATACCGCTTCTTGGTCAAAAACATCGCCATCGGGTATCGACTAAGTGCATCTGCAACCACATTAGTCTTACCCGAATGGTACTGTAGGTCGATGTCGAAATCTTTCATCAGCTCCAGCCATCGTCTTTGTCGCATGTTCAGCTCCTTCTGAGTGAAAACATATTTAAAACTTTTGTGGTCTATAAATATTTCTATTCTCTCTCCATAGAGGTAATGCTTCCACAGCTTTAGTGCAAATATAACCGCTGCAAGCACCAAATCATGCGTGGGATAGTTCTTCTCATGAGTCCGTAATTGACTAGATACGTAAGCAATTACTTTCCCGTGTTGTTGAAGAATACAACCCAATCCTTTACTAGAAGCATCACTGTAGATTGAGAAACCGCCGGTACCTGCGGGTAGCGCAAGTATCAGTGCCGTTGTAAGTCTCTTCTTTAGTTCCTCAAATGCTGTCTGGCAAGCTTCAGTCCACACAAACTCTTTATTCTTCCCGGTGAGCTTCGTCATCGGCTCAGCAATCCTGGCAAAATCTTTCACAATTTTTCGGTAGTAGCCAGCTAAGCCCAAGAAACTTCTGATTTCAACAAATGAACTTGGTGTACTCTACTTCTCAATAACAGCTATCTTCTTTGGATCCATCGAAATTCCTTCTCCTGTGACAACATGGCCCAGAAAATCTACCTTATCTAAGAAGAATTCATATTTAGATAGCTTACCGTAGAGCTCTCCTTCCTTAGAGTTCCCAGAACTTTCCTCAGGTGCTCTTTATGCTCTTCTTCGGTCTTCGAGTAGATCAAGATGTCATCGATGAAGACAACAACAAACTGATCCAGGTATTCATGGAAGACCTTGTTTATAAGGTTCATGAATACTGCAGGGGCATTCGTCAATCCAAACGGCATAACCAAAAATTTATACTGACCATATTTGGTATTGAATGCCGTCTTTGGGATATCCTCCTTCCTGACCTTGATTTGGTGGTAGCCAGATCGAAGGTCTATGTTCGAGAACACCTTAGCTCTACTGAGTTGATCAAACAGGTCATCGATCCGGGGCAGAAGGTACTTATTTTTGATGGTGATGTTGTTCAGCGCCCGGTAGTCGATGCACATCCGCACAGTCCCGTCCTTCTTGGGTACGAACAAGACAGGTGCTCTCCAGGGTGAAGCTCTATCTCTGATAAATCTAAGGGCCTTTAGCTCATTGATCTGGTCCTTCATTTCTTTGGCCTCCTTAGGATTGACTTTGTAGCATCCCCGAGAAATAGGGGCAGAGCCGAGAACTAGGTCAATAATGAATTCTACATCTCGATCTGGGGGTAATCCTGGAAGATTATCAGGGAAGACATCCATGAATTCTGCTATAATAGGGTGAGGAGGTCCAGGTTTTTCGGTGATAGAGGAGTAAGTAATACCCTCCATATCTTCCGGAGCTCGAGAGATTTTAAACTCCGGCTCTCCAGGTGGACTGAAGACTACACATCCTCCGTGACAATCTATCAGCGCATGCTTCTTACTTAACCAGTCCATTCCTAGGACTACATCATAGTTAGATAAGGGCATCACAAGCAAGGGTGCTAAGAAATTGTGTCCTGAGATAGTTATAGGGCAGTTACAGGTCTCAGTGATGGGTATGGGTCCTCCACCAGTCATAACTCTACATATCTTCTTACTAAATCCCGTAACTAGATGGTGTGCATAGATGAATTTTGTTGCTATGAAACTGTGTGAAGCACCCGAATCAAATAATGCTAAAACATGATGTGAATGCACATAAATAAAACCTGCGATGACATCAGCGGTAGGTTCCCGCTCTGGCTCTTGCTCATCTGCTGTTAGGGCAAAAGCTCGCCCAGTCTTCTGTTGATGCTGCCAAAACTGTTGTTGCTGAGAGGGTAGGAGAGCCTTCTGCTGTGTAGTTTCGGTCCGGTTGAATACCATGGGGCAGTCCTTCACTTGGTAGGTGGCAGACCCACAAACTAGGCAGTATCCTAGCCTCTTCCTGCAGATGTTCGACTCATGTCCTGGCCTCTTGCAGAAATAGCAGATAGGAATCTTCTTCTGATGATGCTGCTGCTGGTGGTGAGAAGGCCTGTTGTTATTGTTGTGGTTGGGCCTCTTCTGGTTATTCTGGATATTGCTAGTTCCAGAATACTCCCTCTTTGAATGAGAAGGCTGACTCTTCTCTATATCCTGAGCTCGTATTAGGATCCTCTCATACGTCTTGGCGCCGCCTGCGATCACAGGAGTGCGAATCTCTTCCTTCAGTCCATACCTGAATCTTTCAGCACGATCGGCGGGGTCAGCAACCAAGGTCTTTGCAAAGCGACTAAGTTGACCAAACTCTACCCATATTCTCCAACAGTCATGTTCCCTTGTTTCAGATTCTGGAACTGTCTTTCCATCTCGTAAAACTCCGATGTTGGGAAGAATTTCCTGCGGAACAACCTCTTGAAGGTGTTCCATTCAAGCTGCCTATCCTGGGGTCGGGGTTCATTCCGATACCAGGTGCTGGCTACATCTAACAGTTGGAGTCCCACAGCTTCAACTTGAAGATCATCAGGAAGTCGAGCAATGTGGAGGAGCCATTCATCAGCATAGGTAATTCCCTCAATTCCTTTGAAAGGTCGAGGGCCCATCTTCTTGAATTTCTCAATATCGCCGACTTTAGCAGGCCTTGGTTCAGATTGGGCTGCTTCTCCTCTCTCCAGTGCAGCTATAGCCACATTGTGGGCATTCTTTATGCCTTCTCTCATAATCGTCGTCTGTTCGCGATGAGCTTCAGCTTGAGTTCTCTGTGCCTCAAGCACTCCTTGTAGCAGGCCTACGAGGTCGGTGGGGTCTACGGGCACTGGTGGCACAACTGGATCTGACACCACCTCAGGGGCTTGCTGTTCAGTTTGAAAAGATATAGGATCTAACATTTGAGTTGTAGTGTAGAATCTGCGAGATGTTGGTGCATTATGGGGACGATCGGCCAGCTACCAAGGTGTAGGATCTGGACTCGATTGAGGAGGTGGGGTGTGATCTGATGATGACATCCCATCACCAGCAGGATTGGTCTTGTCTGTGGCCATACTCTGGAAGGTTTAGGATTGCAAAACATAAGCAAGGTAGTCTACCAGTCTATTACAAACAAAAATATTTATTTATATTATATATCGGTCCTATGTTGTGACAAATTAATGTTCTAGTGTTCTAAATGTTTCTAGATATGTTCTCCTAAGTTGTTGATCTGACCTGCATGGGCTACCACTAAAAACATGTCATGACCTGGTCCCAAATTGTTGGATCGAATCAGATCATGCCCAGCCTGCACCGTTGTGAGACGGCGGCAGTAAGCTGTATCCAAATGCAGGTAATCACAACAAAACAATATATTTTGTCACAACATCTAAATTTCGAAAAATAATAAACTTGTCCAACAAAATATTCAACTGATACAACTGATAAAATAAAATAATCTTTTTATTCAACATCAAAACACAAAAAAAATCATCCTCTAGAAAGTAGGCTCATCAGCCCCAAGATCAACATCGTCCGATTGGGACTCTGGCAGCACAGCTGGATAAAGCACCGGGTCGTAGTAGCTATTTATCAATAGCTCAGCTTCATCAAAGGAACCTATTGGGGGTGGGGGATCTAGTCAGGAAAGGAGTAAAGTACAATTATAAAAATTTAACAATTTAACTAATAATTAGAAATTTGCAGTTTAAACAGTTGAAATACTTGAACAATATTTTTCAGCAATATTCCACAATTGAAAACAATATGATTTGAGTATGTAATGCTTATGACCGGCTTGGATTGTACAATAGTATCTTAGTGATACGATACGCCTTATCCTCATGTGTAAGAAGGGTAAGCTCACACAATCAATATACAATATGAGGGGTATTGGTCATAATACACTACACTACTCCCCCAATCCCACAATCAATAACAATCAATACTCTAGGAGAGAGTTCCGTGTAGCAATGTGGTTTATTCTTGTAATATTACAATTATTAACTAAATTGAAAATAAACACAACCGTACTTGCCTTTATTTATGACTGGGTTTGAAGAGTCGGTTCCGGGAAAGAAAGTCAGACTCGTCCTCCGAATCCTACATTGAGAATCCCAACTTAGCATAAATGAGGAAACCATATCTAAGTGTGCTAGTTACAATCTCTAAAATTTGATCCTAGTCAAATTTTATGTTATTATAAACAAAATACGTTTATCGATATGATTAAAAGTTATTAATTTTACGAGGGAAAGTCAAGTTTAACATTTTTTTTGGAAACCTCGCATTTTTCAATTATTTGGCAAAACTTTGTATTTTGTAATATATATAAAAATTAGTTATTTTTCTTTTAATGAGAAATCATGAAATTTTTTAAGTTACAAAATAAATATTTAGTTTACCATTTACGCGTTACCTACAAAACAACAATCCAGAAAAATAAAAGAAAAACAACCTACTTATTACAGATCCACAGGAAAATAGAAAAGAAAACTTGGACTTATGTCCTTACAAATTTATTACATAAATTAATTTAATTTAAAGACGAGCTCTGAATGCCGCGAACGGTCCAACAGTAGGCCGAAGCCCTGCACCAAAATTACTAACAGCAGTAACTCATTCTGAAAATAATAATAAATTAAAGATAATTATTAAAATGCGTCTCAGACTTTGGTCATTCAAAACTCATGTTTTAACTAATGCCTCAACATCCGGGTTGGCCGGTTTCGTTTGCATTTAGTTACGGCCCATGGACCAATATGGTCGTCGCCCGAAAAGATAAAAATTTTCATTTTAAAACCAACACTCCAAGCTATAATTTGTTTTGTAAAGGCCGGGATTTGAAAATAATTTTATTCAAAACTTTAAAATATATTCCCGAAAATTTGGGCAGCACCTCCTCTATAATTGGGACAACCCAATCCTGGGAAAATACAACCAAAATGTTACAAATATATAACCAAAATCCATCTCAAAACCAAGAATTAACAGAGCTTAAATCCCAACTCCAAGAATTCGAACTCCATATTTATCAACTCGAAATCGGAAACAGGTCCGAATATTCTATATCGGAGTTGGAATAATCAGAACCATATCCGAAAAAGAAACCAGAATACTAAACCCAATATAACAGCATGAATTCCGAAACAATCCGAAGAATCCGAATTGAAATTCGGGAACAGAAAGCTACAGAACCACATATGGAAAATTCGAACTTAACTCGAAAATTTCCGAGAACCACAGAACTAAAAAACAACAGAATCATAAAACCGCATAACCATTTCGAAAGGAATTCAGAAAATCCGAATCCATGAATCAGAGACCATGTCATCATTGACACCAAAAGAGGGACACGAAAATATACCTCGGGTGCTCGGCTAGAGCTCTCAGATGAAAATAGGAAGAAAACGGAAAACCCGCGAATCTCGGAAATCCAAAACACGCGGAACAGTGGAACGTGCCTCGAAAATCACAGATCTGAACAAAAACCGGGCACAGGGAAGGCAGCACGCACAGGAGGTGCGCACGGCAGTGACGAGAGGCGCCGGGGCTGACCTGGGCGCCGGGGCTGACGTGGATGAATATTATGATGAATTTGGGTTGTCTGGACAAAAGAAACACATCTCACTCTCCACACCACTCAAGACACACATCAAACCACACTACCATCTCCTCTAACACAAGCACACCACTAGCAACATATCCACACACATCTAAATATATGAAATATATCTAACATACATATTATATATATACAAAACAGTCCATTATACAAAGAGACACTAAAATGGGTATCCAAATGAAACTCATTCTAACCATCCTAACTAACATCAATCCATCTTCTAACATGTCTAAAACTAAAATTAAAACACAATTAAACCTATTAGACATTAAACCAAACACATGAGGTGTCCTAATTTGAGATCTAATAAGTAGGACACAAGACACAATTCTAACTTGCTTTAGAGAGCTCCAAATGGCTCAAACTCGAATCTACAGGGGGTACATGCATGGGGGTGGATTCTATGGATTCAAAACTAAATAATATGCATAGAAAATCAATTTAGAGGGTTAGTTTTACCTATTAGGAGTGGTATCCCAATGATACTCTCACGGACACGGCTCTGATACAAAGATCCTTCCAAAATGACACTCCTCCTTGCACTTTGACCCAAATCTTTGCTAGCACCCTCCCTTGACAGTATGAGAAGGTTGGATGGAAGTTTGGTGGAGGAATGAAGAGATTTGGAGATCAAATCAAAGAGGAAAGCTCTCTAATTTGGGGAAGAACACTTTGTGAAGGAAAAGAGGCAAGATGGAATAAAATGAAAGGAAGGGAGGCTAACCTACCTATAGTGTCCTAATTTGGAGAAGCCCAATACGACCTCAACTAGTCATCTTGGTTAATTTTAAGTTAGGTTCAAGTTTGGGATCAAAAGGGTTAAATTTAAGCCTCTAACTTAACCAATCTAACAAGTAGGATTAGTCTAAACTTACTAACTTAATTAGTAGGGTTTGTGGGCCATGACTAACTAATATTGGGGTCCCGTCTAGGGTCTAAGCTACCCGGGTTACTAACACAAGTCGGAACGAAACAAAACTTTAACTCGACTAAACAAATCCCGTAAAATCAATATTAAAATATCAAAATTCCTAAAATTAAAAAATGACCAAAATCACAATATATTAATTTAAATATTATTAAAATAATCTGAAATTCACCAATTAATCAAAATCTTAAATAATTCAAAAGTCACAAAATGACAAAAATATCCTTAGCCTAAAAAGTGGTAATTAGCTAATCTAATCACATGGGTTAGGCCTCAATGGTCATGGTTAGTCTCTAGGCTAAGCAGCTCTAAGGTTACACTGGCCAAAGACCAAAATTACAAAATACTAATTTAATGATATTAAAATAATAAAAAAATTCTAATAAATCAATAACATGATTTAAACCTATTATTAAATAATCAATTTTACAAAAGTTCAAAATTACCCTCATTCTAGAAAAGTGGTGGTTACAACAAGATCTCTCCTGCGTTAAAAGTGGATGGTCCCACAGGATTATTCTTTCTTCTTTTGTGTTACTATCGTATACAGCAGTCACAATAGTACCTCCTGGAAATGTCGGGTGAGGGAATGCCACAGTCAAAGCCCGATCAATCAAATCTACTAGCCGTATTGTACAATTGACCTATCCAGTATCCAAATGTTTCTTTTATTATTAGAGAATGCATATTGGAACCCTAGTTTCTTTTGAAAAGCATACAACTTGGTCCTGGAGACTTTTGGCTCTACAGGAGCTGGTATGAGTACTTTTTAGTTCTGCAAAGAGACTTAACTCTTTTGAGGGTCATTTTGTTTGTAATCCCTCTTACGTTCCAGAATAGTACTTTAAACATGAGAGGATCTTGGGAGGAGGGCAGTCACGGGCTTAGAGGCAGATCTTGTGCGTCTATCTGTTGGAATTGGGATATTAGCATTCTTCCTGGGTTTTTTTTGTTGATGATGGTAGGGTTTTTCTCCTCCTCATTGGGCGCACCGCCCATCGCTTTCTCTGGATTTGCTTCTTTCTCATGTTCCTCTACTTGTTTAGCCCATGACTCTGTTTTAACCTCCCCTTCTGCAATGCCATTGACATCATCAGTAGAGGGCACGTCACCTATGGCTCTAGCATCCCTGCTAGCCGCCCCTAGATTAACATCCTCCCCTCATGAGGTGTCCTGCTCACCCCTTTGTACATAAACAATTGCAGCTTCTCTTCTTTGGTGGGTGCAGAAGATAAAATAGATGGTGAGGCTTCCTTATTCATAGTTCTAGCTACTTTGCTCGGGCTTGTGTTTATTGCAATATTTATAGCTTCCCCATCTACCGCCTGCCTTGTATGTAAAGCCGTAGTATCAGTATTAATAGTCTCAGCATTCAAAGCTATCAACTTAGACACTGTAGTCTCTTTGTTGTGATTTATTAATGGAGTAGGTTCCTTAGAATAATATGATCCTTCTATGTATGCCGTATCGACCTCTTCATTAACCATTGGTTCTTTCCTCTTGTCTTTATTTCTTTCTACTTGCTGACTTGTATGCAAAGAACTTTCTTTACAGTTTCTCTCCAAGGCTGTGAGTGCAGCTTGGTCTTTTTCTGCCTGTGCAACCTTGTATGCATCCTTAGTGTGGCCCTGGTATTGTCAATGAGTACAGAACTCAGGTTTTGTTTCATACTCCACACTTTGAGCAATAATACAGTCTTTAGGGAGGTGGATCTGGATAAGTTGGGGAGACTCTGACTTGTGTCTACTTTGATGAAAGCTCGGGCCACGCTTGGGCGTGAGATGTCCTCCGTAGCCTTGTCCAACCGAAGTGGCGATCAGACACCCATAGCAACAAAGAACAGTACATTCTTGTTGAACAGGTGACGAGAAAGATTTGGCAGAGCTATTCAGATCGGCATAAGTGGAGATTCCTGTGATGCAGAGATGTCCTTGGTCTAGCGAAACAAACGTATTGGCGCTCGGTAGATATACCACAAATCCTTAGATCTGAGGTGTAAGAAATCAATCTCCTATTGCGACCAAATAAGCACATATTTTTTATCAATAAGTCCAACCTTGACAGGTCCGGCAAGTTTGAGATCAGCAATTGCTTTGTAGGAACGAAATTGTAAAGAAAAATACTTTAGGGGGGGAAATAGAGTAGGCAGCAGAATATTGCTAATTAAAAACTTTTTAGCAGTTAGATCACAGAAATAATATCAATAATCACAAAACAATAACTGTAAAAGAAGAGAGATCAGAAGGCAAACGCAAACACAACGATGTATACTAGTTTTCTTCTTGTGGGGACTAGTCCAGTCGGAAGAACTCTAGCTTCCAGTTGAATCCACTATTGGAAAATTCTGCAAGTTTTCATACGGAGTCCTTGCAACTTCTACAGACGCGAGCTTTGATACAAAAACTCGACCAACTTCAATTTTGAAGAGTCTTTCTTCAATCAAGCCTCCGATTACAATTTTTCTGAAATCTTCTAGACCTCACCGTACCGACAAATTGACTAGAGAATTATAACTTGATTGGGATTTAAAAATAAAAGCTTTTTAGAACTCTTTGAAAGAAATGAAGCTTAAAAGAGAAGAGATGAAAGTAAATGAGTGATTTAAAATGATCAGAATTCTTCTCTATTTATAGTTTTTCCAAAGGCAGAACTCTGGCAGAATTTGGGCAGAATTCAGATAGAACTCTATGTAACAATCCTCAACTGAAGGAAGACCAAGTTCAAAAACCAACGTTCACGCAACGTTCATTAAGCGAACTCTGGCCGAACTCCGGCCGAATTCTGTCAGGGTTGGTCATGGTTATTTAAAAATGATTTTTGGACTTTTTTAAAAATCCTTCAGAAGCTTTTGTAAATAAGAGATATTTTTCAAAATATAGGTCATTTTTAAAAACGATTTTGGATAACCTTTTTTCCAGTACGACTCAGTGTATAATGTATTCTTAGACTAAATAAAAGCAAAAATTATATTGCATAAAAAAATACAGTCTCGGGTGGCAAACATAGCTTCGGTCTTGAACTGAGTAGATATCCATTCTTGATCAGTGTCCAAAACGACTTTGAGTAAACATCCATATATCGAGACAGAGTTTGATCAATTATTAAAATTAGGTTTGACCATGACCAATAGGCCAACAATCTCCCCCATTTTGGTAATTGACAAACCTTGACTGATATACATCTTCGATCAATAAAATTTGAAAGATAATCAAAATTGTATTATATCCTGAAAAAAATATTACTGTATCCTGCATAAGATGTTAGATCCAATTTCTCCCCCGTTGTCACTTAGCAAAATAATTACAATATGAGAAAGCTCTTCCGCAATATATGCATAGGCAACAATCAGTGAAGAAAAAAATATAAATAAAATATTTGTCACAGGCATGGTATAAATGTCACAGACAGTAAAGAAATATGATAAGCATAAAATATTTCACAGGAAGTTTAAATGGAAGCATAATAAAAGATAATGCTATGAGAAATACGAAATAATGCTAAACTGAATAAAAATATACTAAAGAAAGCATAAAACATGTTCATCAGACAAAAGTCACAAAAGAAATCATAGCAACATATGCAAATAATAAGAGTACTGATACTAGCTTGGAATGTCGGAGCATTTCCAAGTAAACAAAGACAATAGAAATAGTCTCAATAGTACGACAACTAGATAAGAATGTCTAAATCACATATCATCCTCCTTCTCATCATCATCAGTTGTAGTCCTAGCATGACCACCATGTCCAGAAGGACCAGCTCCAGATGTGCCAGCTCCAAAGGTGTGTAGAGTAGCACCAGAACCACGATACCAATCATAAGCGTTTCCTGGCTGGAACAGAGAATGGACCACCTCATCCTCAATGCGGTAACCAGATACAACATGATCTCTAGGAAGAGAACTAGCAGAATGACCCGTCTGAGCAAATCGGAGTTCGGCAAACGAGTTGGCAATAGCCTAGAAACGAGTCACGTCACGGAACTCAGGTTCCCTGGAAGTGTCAACAAAGAAAGTCTGTATATTCGAATGGTGCTGATGGATACCCTCAAAAGTAATAGGGTAGGTCTGAGGAGGAATAGGGGCAGTAGGAGCAGGTGCAGGAGGTGTAGGAGCAGTGGCAATGCTGCGACGAGAAAACTTAAGAAACTTGGGCTCAGGATCCATAGCACAAGTAGATAAATTGATATTAAAATGCTAAAAGATTCGAGGGATAAGCATCGCATAAGAGAGATTGCGGTCTCTTTCCCGTCATCTTTCTATCATCTGGATGATAGTCTTAGGGGCAGAAAAAGGAATCCCCTTAAGAATATGATAGAGGGCAGATAGCTCTAGTACAGTAACATCATATTTCGAAGTGGATTTTGGAAGAATAGTGAAATAGATGATGCAATGTAACTCATAGTTAAACAAATTCAAGTTATTGGCCTTAAACTTTCTAGGACGAGCATGTGCTGGCGCACAAAGCTCATTGTTAAAACTAACAAGAGTCGTGCCCTCGAGAAAGTCGAAGTCGGTGATGTCATCGAGCGGGGCACCTTCGTTTGGAATACCAAGGATTTTTGCTAGCAACACATCATCAAACTCGATATCGATCCTGCTAACACGAGTTCTTGCGATAAAAGTGTCTAATACGAAGTTACAGTAAAATAGTCGAAGGATATTAGTAGCTATAGAGAATTATTGGGTAACGAGACAGTGTAAAACTAATGCCTCATACAAAGGACGATGATCTGGAAATACAGTCCATTTGATCGGAGCGCCTGTGCGTATTGTATGCATAGCAAAGTCGGCATACCATAGCAAAGCTTGGTCATGAGTTTTGAAGTAAAACACATCCGACACGCCGTCACCCGATTGGATCGGGGAAAAGTGTGAATCCTTGTTCGGATCAGAGGACGATGCCTCTTCATTGGCATTAGTCTTCTTCCTCTTGAAAGGATTGAATCCCTTAGGCATTCTTTTCCAAAACTAGATAACCCTAATAATTTGAAAGTGGAGGAAAGAAGGAGTTATACCTTCTGAGAATCAAGTATGTTGTAGAGGACGCAATTCTCCGCATGAATCCAAATTTTGGATAGATTTCTCCACGTAGATTGGAAGAAAAGGAGTGGAGAAGAGTTAGGGTTTGGGGGACCTTCGGCTGTTATGATGATGTAATTTGGAAGAGATGAAGAGGAGGGGGCCTCGGGTTCTGACTTAAAAACTTACAACACCAACAGAACTCTGGCCGAATTCGGACCGAACTCAGGCCGAATTTGCCTAGGGTTCTCCTGGGTTTTTAAAATAAAACTTGTGGGCCACATCCTTTTCATCAACTCATTTCAAATATTTAATTCAAAGTTTAGTAATTTAAAACTTCAAATAATATAATTAATATAATTTTATAAATTAATTTTTGTTACTCAGCATCTGTTTCACATTAGTTGTAGGAGTACTGTCCCAGCTAACGAAAGTTCACCGGGGAACAATTAAGTGCCGCTTTGCTTCGACCGTAGTCGTGGTGATAGAAAGACTCTTTGTAGGCTTGTCTCAAAAACAGTTATTGAGTATTGAAAAAATTATTAATTAATAAAACAAAATTAATTAATAAAACAAAATTAATTAATATTATTGAAATCTAAAATTCCTAATTCTCGACATAAATAATTGAAACGATCTTCCGCTAGAGGTTTTATGAAAATATCAGCCAAGTGATTCTATGTGTCTATGTATACAAGGTCTATATCTCCATTTTGTTGATGATCTATAAGAAAATGATGTCATATCTCGATATGCTTAGTACGAGAATGACATACTAGATTTTAGTCAAATTAATAGAACTAGTGTTATCACAGAAAATGGGTTTGTGTGTGAAAAGTAATCCAAAGTCTTCTAAAGTTTGCTTTATCCACAAAATTTGTGCACAACAACGTCCTGCGGCGATATATTCGGCCTCAGTTGTTGATAATACGACAGAATTTTGTTCTTGTTAAACCAAGAGACTAGGGCTTTTTCTAAGAAATAACATGTGCCACTGGTACTTTTTTTATCTACTTTGCATCTGACAAAATCAGCATCAGAATAATCGGTTAGGTCAAACGACATGGTTTTAGGATACCATAAGCCGACAGAAGAAGTACGTTTAAGGTATCGGAAGATACGCTTAACTGTGCACAAATATGATTCCTTAGGATTGGCTTAAAAATGTGCACACAAGCAAACACTAAACATAATATCAGGTCGACTAGCAGTTAAGTACTGTAAGCTACCGATCATACCTTGATACTTACGTATATCGACGGGTTTGTCTTGTTCATCAATATCAAGCTTTGTTGAAGTCGCCATTGGAGTGCTAAGTGGTTTGATTGCTTCCAGGTCGAACTTCTTTAATAAATCTTTTGTGTACTTTGCTTGATTTATGAACGTCCATTGTTGGTTTGTTTGATTTGCAGTCCGAGAAAGAATTTCAGCTCTCCCATCGTGCTCATCTCAAACTTATTCTGCATACACTTTAAAAATTCTTGACACAAAGATTCATCAGTGGATCCAAAAATAATATCATCTACATAGATTTGAATCAAAAGAAGATTGTTATTCAAAGATTTTATAAACAGTGTAGTGTCAACCTTTTCCTTTGAAAAAATATTGTCAAGTAGAAAAGAGCTTAGACGATCGTACCAAGCACGAGGGCTTGTTTCAAACCGTATAAGGCTTTCTTCAACTTGAAAACATAATCAAGATTTTTAAAATCAATAAAACCTGGAGGTTGAGCTACATAAACTTCTTCTTTTATAAAACCATTTAAAAATGCGCTTTTAACATCCATTTGAAATAATTAGAAATTATGAAAACATGCGAATGCACATAATATGCGAATGGATTCTACTCTCGTAACTGGGGCATAAATCTCATCGTAGTTGATACCTTCTTCTTGATTCTATCCTTGAGCTATGGGTCGAGCCTTATTACGAGTCACAAAACCATTCTCGTTCAGTTTGTTTCGGAATACCCGACGGGTGCCAATGACCGGATGATCAATGGACTTGGGAACAAGTTCCCAAACTTGATTCCATTCGAATTTGTTTAATTCTTCTTGCATAACATCAAACCAAAAATTATCACTACATATTTCTTCAATGTTTTTGGGTTCAAGTCGTGAGATAAAAGCAACACAAGAAGCTATATCTTTATTAGAGTAACGAGTACTTACACCCTTGTTAATCTTACTAATTACCAAGTCCTTTGGATAATCTGCCAAGAATCTCATCTCTTTTGGCATATCCTTAGGATTGCTGGTTCCGGCTTCTGGTTGTGTATGTGATTTGCTTGAAGGTTCTGCATCTTTGTGTAAAGGTTTTGCAGTAGTTGTACTTGGTGTACTTAAGTCTTTATTATCTTCATCGACTGAGTGTTGATTTAGTTCATCAAACTTGACATTAATTGATTCTTCGATGATCATGGTTCTCTTATTGAAGACTCTATACCCTTTTCTCTTTGCTGCATAACCTAAAAAGATACCTTCATCGCCCTTTTTATCAAATTTACTCAGGTTGTCTTTAGTATTAAGAATAAGCATTTACAACCAAATATCTTGAAATATAAAATAGTAGGAGTTCTATCAAACCATAACTCATCGGGAGTCTTCTTCGATATAGGTCGAATTAGAACCCTATTGAGAATATAGCACGCTGTATTAACAACTTCAGCCCAATAGTATTTAGGTAGACTAAACTGGTTCAACATTACTCTGGCCATTTTAGATAGAGTCCTGTTCTTACGTTCTACAACTCCATTTTGTTGTGGAGTTCTAGGGCAGTAAAACTCATACAAATAATCGTGTGTGTCACAGAATTGCTTGAACTCTGTATTCTCAAATTTGCTGCCGTGATCACTACGAATACGAGTAATCATAAAACCTTTTTCATTATGTACTTTCTTACAAAAGGTGACGAATTCTGACAAAGTATCGTTCTTGCGTGTAAGAAAATATACCCATGTGTATCTAGAGAAATCATCTACAATGACAAATGCATATAACTTACCACCTAGACTAGCAATTCTACTAGGTCCAAATAAGTCCATATGAAATAATTGTAGAGGTCTAGTGGTACTTACAATGTTCTTGGACTTAAAGACGGATCGGGTAGCTTTGTTCTTTTCACATTCACTACATACTGTATCATTCTTGAAAGATATGTCCGGTAAGCCGTGTACCAACTTTTTTATGGATAGTTTTGAAATTATGTCTATGTTTGCATGACCGAGTCTCGTATGCCATAGTTGACTCTCAATGCTCTTGGCCATCAAGTATCTACCTGCTTTGTTAGCATCTTCTAACAGATAGAAAATATATATGTTGTCTTCCCTGATACCTTCAAAGATAGTACTGCCAGTTGAGCTATCAACTATAGTACATTTGTCTTTGACAAAGTTAATACTATAATCGTGATCAGCTAAATGGCTTATGCTGAGCATATTATGTTTTAACTCGGTAACTAGACAAACATCTTTAATCACAGGGTAGGGAGCCTTACCAATGTCACCGATACTGATTATGTACCCTCTCAAATTTTTATCGAAGGAGATGTATCCTTATTTATTCATCTTCGACAGTGTTGCGAATAATGATGCATCACCGGTCATATGCCGTGAGCTTCCGCTGTCGAGGATCCATTTGCTTCTAGCATGTGAAGGGCGTCCCACCTAAAAAATAGTTTGCAAATGAAGCTCTTGGTACCAATTTCTTGTAGGGTCCTGACATGTTAGTCTTTGGTATCCATGCATAAATATTTAAGTCTACTAACTTTCTGATTCTACATGCAGAGGATATATGACCAATGAGGCCACAATAATAATATTTTGAATGTTAAGTGTTGAAAGTTGTGTGAGGTACATGATTGGTAGGTTTTGGTTTTCTAGTATCGAAAAATGCATGCATATTAGTCTTCTTGGGCAGTGGTTTGGTATGGTTTGGCCTTACAGTATTTGGTTTGGGTGTGTTCCGATGATTCGGTAATTGACACGTGTTAGAATAGGAAGCAGCAACTTCAGGCCGTTTTCCTAAACTAATTTCTAACTTTTTGGAGGTGTCATATAATCTAGTTTAGTTAGATAGGTTTTTCTTTAGCTGGATGATAGTTTGGTCTTTTTCTTCGCATAACTTGGTAGTCTCGTGTAACAACAGCTTAATAGAAGAAGCTCACCAGGCTCAATAGAACAAACATTATTTCTAACATCAGCTAGTTGGTCGGTCAGTCTTCCTATCTCACCTTTGTACTCTTTAAGTACTCTTTAAGTACCTTCTTAGTCACTGGCTTCGCTCTCATGCCATATGCTTGTATTGGCGTACTTCCTTGAAGTAGATCTTTTCAGGTAGCCTTTGTCATATTTGCTGCTTTTTCTTGTTGATGATGATGCTGTTGGATAATTTTCTTTATATGTCCTTTCTTCTTACATCCGTAGCAAATAGGATCTTCCTCGTTGTTGTTGCTATTGTTGTCTTTTGTTTTTCTGTTGAATCTCATAAACTTCTTGAATTTTCTTACCAGAAGAGCTTAATCTTCAGAGTCATTGTCGCTTTCGTCAGAATCATCTTCGACAGTTCTTCTTTGTTGAGCCTTGAAAATAATAAATTTCTCTGACTTTGGTGTAGCATCTTCAAAGTCTTGAAGTTCCAACTCGTGAGTGAGTAGCTTATCCATGAGTGTTTCCAGAGACATTGTTGAGAGGTCGTTTCCTTCAATGATTGTTGTAACCTTTGAAATCCAGTTCTTCCTGAGAGCTCGTAGAAGTTTGTGAATCTTCTTATTGTTAATGTATTCCTTGCCTAATGAAGACAAAGGATTTACAATATCTAGGAATCTCGTAAACATCTGAGTGACGGATTCATTTGGCTTCATCTTGAACGCCTCGTACTCTTGAGTAAGTTTGCTGATCTTTGACTCATTGACTTGGGTTGTTCCTTCATGGGTTACTTCGAGAAGTTTCCATACTTCATTTGATGTTGTACAAGTTGACACCCTGTTAAACTCAGTTCTGTCTAAAATAAAAAATAAAACGTTAATAGCACGTACGTCAAGACTGGCCTTTTTCTTTTTATCCTCAGTATATTTATCATGGAGTTTATCAACTAAAACTCTCTCAACAGTAATACGATGAGGATTTTTATATCCATCATAACTATAGACTGTAAGTCAAAATCAAGAGATTTTAAGAAGAAACTCATCCGTCTTTTCCAATAAGTGTAGTTTGTGCCGTCAAACAGTAGGTATGTTTGTGGCTTGGCCTTCACTTATGAATTTTACACTTGACATGTATAATACTGTGATCTATATAATAATTAAATATAACTACAATTTTACCTTGCTTTACTTGTATAACCCGCTTTGATACCAATTGTAGGAACGAAATCGTAAAACAGAATACTCTAGAGGGGAGGAGTGAATAGAGTAGGCAGCAGAATATTGCCAATTAAAAACTTGTTAGCAGTTACATCACAGAAATAGTATCAATAATCAAAACAATAACTGTAAAAGAAGAGAGATCAGAAGGGAAATGCAAACAAGTGATGAATACTGGTTTCCCTTTTGTGAGGACTAGTCCAGTCGGAAGAACTCTAGCTTCCAGTTGAATCTACTATTAGAAAATCCGGCAAGTTTTCATACGAAGTCCTTGCAACTTCTACAGACATAAGTTTTGGTACGAAGAACTCAACCAACTTCAATTTTGAAGAGTCTTTCTTCAATCAAGCCTCTGATTATAATTTTTCTGAAATCTTCTAGACCGTACCGTACCGGCAAATTGACTAGAGAATTGTAACTGGCTTGGGATTTGAAAATAAAACTTTTTAGAACTCTTTGGAAGAAACATAAGCTTAGAAGAGAAGAGATAAAGTGAATGAGTGACTTGAAAAAATCATAATTCTTCTCTATTTATAGTTTTTCCAAAGGCAGAACTCTGGCAGAATTCAGGCAGAATTTGGACAGAACTCTAAGTAACAATCCGCAACTGAAGGGAGACCAAGTTCAAAATCCAACGTTCATATAACGTTCACTAACCGAACTCTGGCCGAACTCGGGCCGAGTTCTGTCAGGTTGGTCAGGGTTATTTTAAAAATAATTTTTAGGCTTTTTAAAATCCTTCAGAAGCTTTGGTAAATAAGATATATTTTTTCAAAACATAGGTCATTTTTGAAAACGATTTTAGATAGCCTATTTTCCAGTACGACTCGTTGTACAATGTATTTCTAGACTATAAAGGAAAAATTATATTGCATAAAGAAATACATTCTCGAGTGGCAAACATAGCTTCGGTCTTGAACTAAGTAGATATCCAATCTTGATCAGTGTCCAAGTGCAAAACGCCTTTGAGTAAACATCCGTATATCGAGACAGGGTTTGATCAATTATTAAAATCAGGTTTGACCATGACCAATGGGCCAACATGCTTTCCTTATGGCTTCAATTGAGGGTCTGGAGTGCGAGAACTTTCTAATAAGAGCATACTTGTACGGATGAATCGAGATATCCTCTTCCTCCTTGGTAGAAAAGTAATTAGAAATCCTCTAGATAATGTAGGGGCACGGATGGGGATCGATGGTCCAAGCGAAGCCGAACCACCGACCACCTTCGCAAAGGATCTCGCCATAAAACCCTAGAAAAACCGCAGAGCAGTCAACACAGTAGGACGGGTTCTCCTGTTCGTCTCGATCAGGAGAACTAGAGAGAGGTGGAGATGGCGCCAGCCCGGCCAGGGGCCAAGCTGGAGCTTTGAAGGTGGAGCGGCTAGGGTTCAGAGGGAGCGGACAAAAGGAGCACCGTTATATCATAAACAGAGCATATATATATAATATATATATATATATATAAATATAGATAGTTATATAGGGTATTGCCTAGTATGGACTAAATACCCTGGTATGTCAAGGTATGGACCTAAAATTTTAAAATGACCTAGTACGACCTAGTTTAGCAAGGTATTGACCTAGAAACTTAGGTTTGACCTAGTTTGGCCAAAGTTGACTAATTTGACCCTAAAGGTCAACCCTTGAGTCAAATTGACCTAGTTTGATCACAGAGATCTAGTATTAACCTAGTTTGACTTTTATAACCTAGAAATCATATTTCATCTTAGATATTAATGTTTAACACACCGAAACACCAATTGACTTTGATATTTCATATTTAGGTCTTTGTGACTCTACTTTGGAACTTGATTCACACATGTTGCTCAGGACCACAAGCGAGTATATTCTCTGATAGTTTCTATTATTTAATATTTACTATGATCCATATACTTAGTGATGTTCTACTTGATTCCTGACATGATGGTACACAATTTGGTATAGTGGATCCTCGGACATGAGATGCTATTATCGTATTGACAATTTTATGTAATTTGCGTATTATGACATGTCCTGATTTGGATCTTCTTTTTAGTCAGGATAGGGGAAGTACTAACTAGATGTGTTATCGTACCCTTATTTTGTAGGAGAAAATCTTGTGAGTGTTAATCATACATCTCATATATGATAAGCCAGGCCCTATCGTATTGTGCAAGTTCCATAGCCGATCACATGTCAACACTGGTACTTCAAAACACATAGTTAGTCATTCCATTCTTGTCTATTACCTATTCACTGAAATGTTCCATATTGCTCCGTCATATAGTTGTATTTCTATTTCTCATATTATTCTTTGTCTATCTTGCTATATAGTTGTGATGTTTTCATATTGATATTATCGGTAATGATTCAGTTATTTATTCTCATTATTAGTGCACTCATTATTACTGTTTCGTATCATTTATCATATAATTGGAATTGTTGTTAGAGTTTGTGCTTCTCTCCAATCCTGAATGGATAATATTTTTCATAGGACTTAGAGGGCTTTTCTCCCACCTATTATGATCCAGAAGATTCCCTTGGAGCCTATGCCCGTTGAGGATGCACCAACAGTAACGCCTTAGCTAGTAGCAAGGATACTAGTTTTGTCTCCAGTTTATTGAGATTTGGGATATGTTATGTTTATTTGGGATATGCATTATTTGAGTTATTAGACTTCTAGACTCTGTTGTGTATTGACATATGCTACTAGACTGCTCTATTTTCAACAATTCATATCTCTTCGTGCTTTTTCTCCTTTAGATATATGTGATTGAGTATGATTCTAGATTATATTTATCCTTCGTTCAGAGTTGAGATTACTGTTGATAGATTTTGATCATATCTCTATTAGGCTATTAGATAGCACTATTGACCTATACAGCGTTCTACCGTCGATACTATGGTGCAATCTGGACGTACTACGTACCCGTGTCCCCTATATCAGGTAGGTCATGACACATTTTTGTGATGGCCTATGCAGGTCCAACTTTGCAATGGAGTGATGTCGTTGTAATACAACGGTTTAGTTGTACTCTTGCGAGCCTGCAGTATGATATAGGAAGTGGGATATTAGGATGAGAGGAAACTCAATCATAATTAGGACTTCTTAAGAGATTCATGGGATGACCCCTGAGAATCTCATTATAAACTATCCCAAAATTCGGTTCCACTAGTTTTGCATCTACTCTTTCTTGTTTGTTGTTGAAATTTATTCTTGGTGATCATTGATGACTTTGAATTGTATTAAGGACAGGTTTATGGACTATATCATTGGTATATTCTGGTAGTACATACTAGGCGAGGCAGAAAAATTGTAGCCTTGCATCTTCATTGTAGAGACTAGAGTTTACCGCGACCATATTAGCTGAAGAGATAAAAGTCTTGATCATATATTTATGGATATATTTAGCTTAATTATGAAAATTTGGAATTTCTTGCAGCCAAGCTAACTGGCAAGGCGGTTATTCGAAACAAACTAATTTTAGATCTTACCATGAATATGGGACCGGTAGTTATCACAACTATGCTGATTGGCGAGGCAAAGATTCTGGATAACACCATTTTTGGACACACCAGTGTGATTATCATATTCTATTCGATCTAGATTGGTTCTCGGCTTATCACCTCTAATATCCCAAAAATGTTTGCTTGTTTGCATTTAGCATAGGACATGCTAGACTCATAGGGATTGGAATTGCTATCTTCTATTTTATTTTATCTGATTACTATGTTTCTCAATTGTTTCCCTTCCTTGATGATGTCTAATCTTGTGCCATATTAATTTTCTTTGTTTGATCTGTCTTCAGGATTTTGTCGAAGACTAGATCGCAGTACTTTAGACCCGTATGACCCGCAGCAGCTTCGGAGAGGTCTGCCACCTCTCGACCTCTTATTTCGACTGCGGAGTAGCTCTCACTGTTTCACCAATACATGTGGGAGTATCAGCTGCTTTTGGGGGTACTCCTCCACCTGTTCAAAGGACTGTTCCTGTAGAGCCAGAGTGTTGGTCCATTGGTTATAGTCAACCTGATTTTAATAATTGATAAAACTCTGTCTCGAAATACGGGCTACTTAAAGATGTTTTAGACTGTTGGACACTGCCAAAGATCTGCTACCCATTTTGTTCAAGACCGAAGCTGCGTTTGCCACTCAAGTCTATATTTTCTTTATGTAATATAATTTTTACTTTTATTGAGTCTAGGTATACATTATACACCGAGTCATACTGACAAATAGGCTACCCTAAAATGTTTCAAAAATATTCCATGTTTTGAAAAACAGCCCCCTATTTACAAAAAGCTCTTAACTGCTTAAAGCAATTTCAAAAAGCCCAAAAATTAAATTGTAAAAACCCTAACCAACCCTGACAGAACTCGACCATAGTTCGGCCAGAGTTCGGTTAGTAAACGTTGTATTTTTGAACTTGGTCTCCCTGCAGTTACGGATCCTACCGAATTTTTTTTAAAGAGTTCTACCCGAATTCTGTCCGAATTCTTTCAAAGTTCTGCCTTTGAAAAAAAACTATAGAGAGTGAAGGATTTCGATCATTTCAATACACTCATTCACTTTCATCTCTTTTCTCTAAAGCCTACTGTTCTATTCCAAAGAGTTCTAAGCTTTAATTTTTAAATCTTAAGCTAGTTATAACCCTCTAGTCGATTTGCCAGTTCAGTACGGTCTAGAAGCTTCAGAGTGATTATAAGCAGAGGCTTGATTGAAGAAAGACTCTTCACAATTGAAGTTGGTCGAGTACTTCGAATCAAAGCTCGCATTTGTAGAAGTTGCAAGGAATTCGTGTAAAAACTTGCAAAATTTTCAATTGTGGATTCAACTAGAAGCTAGAGTTCTAACGACTGCTAGTCCTCACAAGAGAAAAACCTATACATTGCCGTCTTTGTGTTTGCTTTCTGATCTCTGCTTTTACTATTAGTTACTTGTGATGTATATATTTCTCTGTGATCTTGCTTCTAACTTTTTTAAATTAGCTATATTTCGCTGCCTACTCTATTCACCCCCTCTAGAGTATCGTACTTTAGAAATTCATTCCTACAATTGGTATCAGAACAGGTTATACAGGTAAAGCAAGGTAACATTGTAGTTATAATTTTACTATTCTTAACTGTTACATAGATCACAACACAACACATGGCAACTGTAAAGTTCACAAGTGAAGGCCAAGCATAAATAATCCTCCTCTGTTTGACTGTACAAATTATACCTATTGGAGAACACAGATGAGTTTTTTTTTAAATCTCTAGACTTTGACTTATGGTCTATAGTTGTTGATGGCTACAAGAAGCCTCCTCGTATTCTTCTGAAGATATTTTGGTTGAAAAACCACATGATAAATATACTAAGGATAAAAAAAGGCCAGTCTTGACGTACGCGCTATTAACGTTTTATTTTGTGCTTTAGATAGGACTGAATTTAACATGGTATCTATATGCATAACATCAAATAAAGTATGAAACTTCTCGAAGTAACCTACGAAGGAACGACACAAGTCAAGGAATCAATGCTCAGCAGACTTACTCAAGAGTATGAGGAGTTCAAGATGAAGCCAAATGAATCTGTCACTAGATGTTTACGAGATTCCTGGATATTGTAAATCCTTTGTCATCATTAGGCAAGGATTACCATAACCGTTAGAAGATTCACAAACTTCCACGAGCTCTCACGAAGAATTAGATTCCAAAGGCTACAATAATTCTTGAAGAAAACGACCCTCAATAATGTCTCTTAAAACACTCATGGGTAAGCTAATCACTCACTAGCTGGAACTTCAAGACTTTGAAGATATTGCACCAAAGGAGAAGTCAGAGAAGTCGATCACTTTCAAGGCTCAACATAGAAGAACTGTAGAAGATGATTCCGACGACAGTGACTCTGACACTGAGGATCAAGCTCTTATGGTGAGAAAATTTAAGAAGTTCATGAGATTCAACAGAAGAATAAAGGACAACAATAGCAACAACAACAACAACGATGAAAAGCCTATTTTCTATGGCTGTAAGAAGAAATACACATGAGGACAGATTGTCCAACAACATCATCCAACCGAAGAACAACAAATATGACAAGGGCTACCTGAAGAAGTCTACGTCCCGAAGATATGCCAATACAAGCATATGGCATGAAAGTGAAGCTAGCGACTCAGAAGACGAGTAATCACATGACGCTGCAAATGTATGCTTGATGGCGTACGATCAGGTAACCACTAACCCCCTATTTGATACTTATGATGATTGTACCTTTGAGCAACTTGGAGAAGCCTTTACTGATTACTTAAGGTTTACAGATGACTGCAGTAAATATCAGACCTCTAAGAAGGTACTCAAAGAGTGCAATGGTGAAATAGGAAGACTCACTGACCTACTAGCTGAGGTTAGAAGTAGTAATTATTCTAGTGAGGTTAGAAGTAGTAATTATTCTAGTGAGGAAGGTGGGCTTTCTTCTGTTAAGCTGTTATTACACGAGACCCAAAGACTATCTGAAGAGAAGGATAAGACCATTACCCAATTAGAGAAAGACTTACTCAAGAGAAGAAAAGTCTCCAGCAAGCTACTATTAGAAATGATGCACTCACTGCTAAATATAGATTGTAATATGACACCTCCAAAAAGTTGAAAATTAGGATAGAAAAATCGCCTGAAGTTGCTGCTTCCTACCCTAACACGTGTCACTTACTGAATCATCGAAACATGGTCAAACCCAACACTGTCAGAACTAACCAAACCAAACCATTGCCTAAGAAGACAAATAGGTACACATTCTTTTACACTAGAAAACCTAGACCTACCAATAATGCACAGCACTCAGCTTTCAACACTCAGTATGCTAGATGTCACTATTGTTGGACCATTGGTCATATTTTTTCTTCATGTAAAGTTAGAAAGTTTGTTGATTTAAAAATCTTTGTATGGATACCAAAAACTAACATTCCAGGACCCTACAAGAAATGGGTACCAAAGTTTTTATCCGCAAATTCTTCTGTAGGTGAGACGCCCTTTATATGCTAGAAGAATATGGATCCTCGATAGCATTGCTCATGACATATGATCGGTGATGCTTCATTATTCGTAACACTGTCAAAGAAGAAAGAAGGATACGTCTCCTTCGGTTATAATTTGAAAGGGTACGTAATTGGTATTGGTAATTTGGTAAGGCTCCCTACCATGTGATTAAAGATGTCTATCTAGTTTCCTAGTTAAAACATAATCTACTCATCATAAGCCATTTAGCTGATCACGGTTATGGCATTAACTTTGTCAAAGACAAATGTACTATAGTTGATAGCTCAACTGGTTGTACTATCTTTGAAGGTATCAGGGAAGACAATATATATGTTTTCTATCTGTTAGAAGATGCTAACAAATTAGGTAGAAGCTTGATGGCCAAGAGTGATAAGAGTCAACTATGGCACATGAGACTAGGTCATGCAAACATGGACACAATTTTAAGATTATCCACAAAGAAGCTGGTACGAGGCCTACCAGACATTTCTTTCAAGAATGATACGGTATATAGCGAATGAAAAGAACAAAGCTACCAAATCTGCTTTTAAGTCCAAAAACGTTGTAAGTACCACTAGACCTCTGTCACGACCCGTACCCAGTGTAAGGGCACGAGACGTAGGTACGTCTATCCTACGTCGCAGTGTCGGTGGTAGAACGTTGTTCTAGGTCCAACATCTAACAAAATCTAGAAAATGCTCCGATTGGAGAATGATATATATTATATAATATATATATATATATATATAGTACAACTCAATCACGATAACTAAGATGGAATGGAAGAAAGATAATCAAAACAGAAAGTCATAATATGAATATAAATCCCGGTGTAAACCACACCATAATAAATCTCAATACAATCACAAAGTCTCATAACTAGATAGTAATATCAGTCTACTCTAACTCATGGCAAGTCCTTAGCGACAACTGGATCCGGCTGAGGGTCCAGGTCACCTGTGTCAACTAGGCCTACTCTATAGTAAGTGTCGCAGCAATCCCATCATCTGTAATATTTTAATAGGTCCAGTCAGGAAAGGAATGAATACATATCTCTACACAGTTCATAACATGAAAGAAAATATAAAACAAGCTATAGAATAATATACATGAGCTGCTGATAAAGAAATAAGACTGTAAAAGAGAGCATGATATAAGGAAATAGATACACAGGATATTAAGAGAACTGAACTAACTACATGATGTAGAGAACAATCTGGTTATGTAAACTGGCTTAGATTATACATGACTTAAATCTAGTTTGGAGTTGCACATGAAAAGGGTGTAGATCACATAACCAAATAAATACTTCTCCTACCCCAATCAGTACACAAGGATCTGTCTGTGTTATGTTATTGCACATGAAGGTAGTGCGTCTCATGGATAGCTAGTCCATATGCACACTGGATTATACATGAAGGCTCACATGATCATGAGTGTACGTGAATGGCACATGAGTATACATGAAGTACGAATACAAAGATTAGACGATACACATGAGCACAATATACCCGATATATCCGAGAGGATAACATCGCATGAAGAGATCCATATAATACTAATCCGTGATAATCTCATGTCAGCAACAAGTAAACTAGTCTATAATAAGTAAATATGTCCGAGCAAGAATGAAACGGTCAAAAATGTACTCACTGACAATCTGAGTTGCTAGTGAGGATGTGTAACTGAACTAAAGTGATGTAACCTATTTAAAACAACCACAAGTCACAACAAGGTCTAACGTATCATAAGGAATGCCTATAATGCAATTCTACATGATTCTAGGTCCTTCTAGGTCAAAGCCAACCGTTGGTCAACTTTGGTCAAACCTGATCAACTCTGGTCAAACCTGGTCAACTTAGGGTCAACTAGTCCGTTTACTAATTTTTAGGTCATACTCAAGTTTTCAAGTCATTCGGAGTACGTTTTGAGTCGATTTGGATCAAGTTTAACCCAAAGTTGACTTTTGTCAACTTGGTCAACTTGTCGGTCAACTCGACTAAACTAAGCTCATTGGGTTACCCTAATCGGCCCCAATGCCCTACGGTTACATTCATAATCAATCCACATACATATAGGTATATTCACATTCATTAAGGCTATATATAATATATTTTTATTTATATATATATTTTTGTTTATATATATATTTTTTTTATATATATATTATAATATATATATATATTATATTATATATATTATATATATCTATATATATAAATTATAATATATATATATAATATATATATATATATATATATATATATATATATCTATATAATATATATATAACATACACATACAATTATATAATATGGACTTGAAGGAAAAATACGATAAATGACTGTTGTGTAAAGAGTCAATCTGAGATTAGAACCAAGTTCTCAACTATGGGATATCACATATATAAATACATATACACATATCTATTTAAAGGGAATATATATATATATTATAATATATATATATATAATTATATATTAATTATATATATATATAATATATATATATATGCATAATAACTCAATAGGTAAAAGGAAACTGATTATGAAGAGGGAAGGGAATGTGAAATCTGAGAATAAGTTTAACTCTTACAAAACTCGTCAACACATATTTATATTCATATAGTTTATAGGTTGAAATAAATAAATATAATATATATTATATATATATATATATATATATATATATATATATTATATATATATATATATATGTGTGTGTGTGTATTACACATAAAGCAAAAAGCTATATATATACACAAATGGTAGAATATTAGGAAATAAAACCAACGATCAATTCCCTCATGTCCAGAAAATCATATTGTATATACTCAGGAAATATCAGTTAAAACTCAAGAAATCGAAATATCACAAATTCGATCAAAATGAATGGAAGGAAAACCCGAAATCTATGTTAAGACCCAAAACACAAAATCCTCCAAACCAACTCACGAAACTTGGCAAATACGTCAGTCTCGGAACATGGGACGTGCTAGGGTATTCCCGGGGTCGAAACTGTGTCCGTATCGTATCTAGCGAACGAGTATCAGGAAACCCGATACGTGCGTGAACCGAATCGATGCGAACCCGATTTCTCGCTCGTTTTCGATCCAATTCATGCGAAACATCACGTACACCTGGGCGTACACATTCCCTATCTACTGGAAGAGTTAGCGTGCGGCCATGTGTCGTGTTTGACACACATGCGCGGCGTGTCCGTGCGCGGGTGTACGCGTGTGCACGGTCCTGTGCATAGCGTCGTGCACACGTGTCAACGATTCTAGGGACTCGTGTGTCCCACATCGTGTCTCGTGTTCTTGTCCTAGGCTAAGGTAGGTATAGGGCTACACGTTGGACAGCCTGAATCGTGTCCACGTGTCGTGTCATGTCCACGCGAATGTCGTTTCAGCGGCAGCCGTCCTGCGCGCGCGTGTGTCCGATCAGTACGATCATGATTTCTCCTCGTTTCTCGACAAACTTTATGAAACTTTGGAAGCATGTTCTCAGTCATGGTCCCCTCCTACATGTCAAATTTCATACAACCACATGGCCTGTGCATCAAAAAATTAACCCCGAGCAGCAGGGCACGCGTGCGGCCTAGCGTGCAGCACGTTCGTGTCCTTTTTAGACACGAACATGAGTCAGATTCGTGTCAAAACTCATTGGACCATGATCCTCGTGTATAGGGCTACCAAAATATAT
Organism: Iris pallida; assembly: GCA_029216955.1. Lineage (NCBI taxonomy): Eukaryota > Viridiplantae > Streptophyta > Magnoliopsida > Asparagales > Iridaceae > Iris > Iris pallida. Next base: position 3,846,513 of record JANAVB010009595.1, read on the forward strand.
AAAAATCCAACAAAAATTAGAATTAAACTATTGCAACATTTCATCAAACACTTACAAATATAACCCGATACGTGTCCGTTACGGACGCCAAACGAGTACAAAATTGAACAAAATTGAACCTACAGGTCAGGGGTACCTAGATACGCACTACGATGAAGAAAAATCAGGAATAACAATGCTAGAATAGGATTTACCTATAGAGAGTCAAAATCTCAATGTAAAGGACTTTCCGAGCGCTCCAACGATCGAGTATGCTCAGGCAAACGCCTCCACAACCTTGCTAGCAATGCTCCAGCAAGATCCTCTCCTTCCTACGAGCACAACGGACTTCGTTTGGGAAGAAACGGTCTCCGGATGCAAAAGTTAGGATTTTTAGAAAGTGGAGGCTAGGGTTTTTCTCTCTTGGAGGCTGAAGTTTTCTACACAAGGAAGGGGGGACTGCCTACGGCCGGCCAGCTATAGGGTTAAGGTTAGGTTAGCACATGGACCTAGGCTCCCTAAGTCACATAAGGCCAAAGTTCAAAAAGGCTTTAAAAATGCTACTAGAAAATAACTTAAAAATTCATTTAAATCATTTAAGAATAACTAATAATTTCTAAATAAAAATCTAATTGATGAAAAATTAATTCTAATTATGGAATTAGGTTTCTAGTCATGGTTGGCCAAGTTAAACCCCTCAAGACTACTCAAACATCAAACAAAACCACATATCATCACATGAATTCAATAAATTAATAAAATAATATAAAATTATAAAATGACCAAAATACCCTTGAAATGAAAAGTGGGTGTGACAAATCTACTCTCCTTAAAATAATTTTATCGAAATTAAAGACAAAACTGAATAGACAAGAAGGATAGAAAGTCATACCTCAAGACTGGAAAAGATAAGGGCATTGCTCGCGCATCTCATCCTCCCTCTCCAAGGTAGACTCACCTAGAGAGTGATGCCTCACTACGAACTAAGGATATCGTCTGGTTCCTCAGCACATTCTCTTATCGCTCCAGAATCTCCCATGCTGCTCTGGGAATGATCTAGTACATGGCTGGGATCTCGGAATGATCTAGTACATGGCTGGGATCTGCCATAAACCGTCACAACTGCGACACATGAAATATGTTGTGGACTCCCTCTAATACGGGGCAAGTCCAGTCTGTATGACACATCACCGACCCATCTGCTGATAACGAAAGGTCCGATGAAACGCGGACTAAGCTTTCCACCTCCACCGAAGCGAATAGTACCAAGCGTCGGAGATATCTTCAAGAACACCAGATCTCCAACCTAGCACAAACATGGTCTCAACTTAACTATAACAATCACATGATTAAACAAAAATCACAAAACAAACAAGATTCTAATCCTAAATCTAAGTTGTACCTCAAACTGCAAAGGTCTCCGGTGGCTATCGGCCCAATGCCGCTGTCTGTCCTGCGCCACGTGAAGTCGATCTCTGATGAGCTTCACCTTCTCGGCTGTGTCAACAACCATCTCAGGTCCCAATAAAGCTCGCTCTCCAACGTTATCCTAAGATAAGGGTGTACGACATCTACGCCCGTACAGTGCCTCGAATGGTGACATCCTAATTCTGGCCTGAAAATTGTTATTGTATGTAAGCTCCACAAAGTGCAGGTGATCCACCCAAGATCCTCCAAAATTTAGAACACAATTCTGCAGCATGTCCTCGAGGGTCTGAATAGTCTCTTTGACTGTTCGTCCGTCTGAGGGTGGTATGCAGTACTGAATTTGAGCTGAGTGCCAAAACTAGTCTGCAAACTTGCCAGAAATGGGAAGTAAAGCGACTATTCCAAGCTGAGATAATGCTCACCGGAACTCCGTATATCCTGACAATCTGTCGCATATACATCTCTGCTAGCTTCTCAGTAGACGTATGTAACACCAAATTTTTTGAATGAGGGTAATTTTGAAATTTTGTAATTTTAGTCTTTTAATAATGATATTTAAACACGATATGATTTTTTGGTAATTTTTAATCATTTTAAAACTATTTTAAATATGACTTATGATTTTGGTATTTTGATAGTGTAACCTTGGAGACTGGTTGACCTAGAGCCTAACCATGTTATTGGGATACTCATTTGTCATTTTAGCCTAGAGAGTATTTTGTCATTTTTAGGGTTATTTGAATTTAATATAATTTATTTGAATTTATGATTTATTTTGAGTTGATTTGAATGATGGTTGAATAGGTTGACTTTGACTAGTGATGACCTTGGTGGACTAACCAATTAGCTAACCCTAGTTATGAGTGCCTTTGTTAGGTTATGTGATCCTAGTCTAATCTAAGTTAACCCATGTTTAGTCATTAGAATCAAGATTAGCAATAGGTGACCTATTGAATAGGGGTTTTGGTTCATGACTTAAGGACATTGGAATCATGACTTATGACTTAACAAGTAGAGGCCCAAAGCCCAACCCATTAGCTAACCCTAACCCTAATTCTATGGCTGGCCACACCCACATAGGAATCCTCACCTATTTATACTCTCTTCCATTAGGTTAGCCTCCCTTTAGAAAGAGTTGCAAAGTTGGAAAGAAAGGTTAGTTCTAAACTTCCTAAAACCCTAGAAATTCCATTTTAATTTATTTTCTTCCCAAACCAATTGCATTAGGTTCTAATTAGCTTCCTCTTAATGTTCATGGAGGCCAATCCCAGTTGGAGAGCAATTTAGGGGAACTAGAGCAGCAAGAAGAAAACCCCTCTTTGGAGTTTTTTGAGGATTGATACCAATAGGTAATCCCACCAAATCATTGTAATTGTTATTATTGCATGGAGACCTAGATCTAGGTGTCTCCTAGCTAACCCTAGAATTTGGTGGCATATTGTGTTTTGTGTCCTAAATGGACACGTATCTGTCCCATAGGCTAAGTGTTTGTAGAAATGCCACTTAGAAATCAAAACAGTTATTTTCTAAAACAAAATAATTTTTGGGTAGCCCTTAACATGTAGGTCACGAAACCCCATGACTGAGCACAAATTAGACCCGTGTCCATGTTGAAAATCGACACGAACCCACTGCCTAGATACAACACTGAGGCATACAGCCTCCCCTGCTACCACGTATCTCGTATGCACTGCACAACACTTGGACACGCCAAACTTGGCATGGACACGGGGCAGTGTCGCACACACTCCCCCAAAGTTTTAGTGCACCTCGTTTTGTGTCAGACATAGTATCGAGGCTGCACTAGTCACACACTGCACTGCTACGCACAAAATTGCGTCTGATATGCGTTATTTTCTATTGACATGACATTGTGGACACGGTATAGGGTGACACACGTGTAGCCCTATGGTAGGCGTACACGTGGACGTGACCACAGGCGACTGTATTGCAGCACGATGCAGTCTGTACTCAGTTCGTGTCTGTGTGTGCTTTAGTGTCGTGGACACAAATGTGTCGACTTGGTTGGACACAAGATGATCCCTTGACACACGTGCATATGTATATATTTTAGTACACGTTAATTTGATGCTATATAGGTTTTCGATTTGAATTCTTGGTATGTTTCAATCGGATACGCATATTCTGATACTGCTATTCAAATGGGTTTTTCTGAGTTTTAAATCTTTTAAATAAGGTAAATATGTGATTTACATGGTATTTACCCTACTGCACATGTGTATCACATTGGTGTATGAATTGGGGTTTGAATTTTGTAAAGTTGTATTTCAATTGAGGTTCTCTATATATATGTGAATGAATTACATAGGTATATATTAATATATATATGACTTAACTGAATTGGGTTTTGGTTTTGTTTTAAAAACCTGAGATTGAGATGCTAATTTTTATGTTTGTGCAGCATATATTCGGGGATGTATGCCTACATGACTGGTATGTATTCCTATTTGATGCAAGTTTATTTCCTTAGTTGATTTCGAATCTACACTCTAAGTTGGTTCAAATTTTCAGTTATTGGTTGGTGAGATACCAGGAATTGGTTTACTTGGCATTCTTATGCTGAGTTGGCATTTAACATGTGAGCTGGGATTTATGTACACATATACATGTACACTGATATTTTTCCCGTATATAACTATCACTTTGTGTTCCTGAGAATGCTCCCATTCACACTGTTCACTTCCCTATTCTTTAATCCTGAGACACACACACAGGCACTAATGTACACAGAACACTGACACTATGGTACACTTTACTTCCAAATAGATGAGACTCCTTGTATTATACAATTCTGAGTTTAAATTTCCATGATTCAGTCATTTAAATGCATATTAGTTTACTGTTAGCTAATCACTTAACTGTCACATAAACTGAGAAATTCCCTTTTTCTATTTCAAAGCCTGAAAACTGAGATTTTAAGGTTAATCCAAAACTGAATTTGCATATGTTTGTTCCTGAGTTCTAAGGTTAAATGATTTCGAAGTAAAAGACTGAAACTGGAACTGTCATTCACACACATGCACAGGACTGATTTGTAGGTTGGATCTGATTTTGAGAGATGGTTTGAATTGGTTTGGACTGTGACTGAACTGCTAATCTACCATATTTTCTATTTGATCCCTGTCACCCCTTGCAATCACTGGTTTCTGAAATTGACACACACAGGAAAGCCTGACACACACATTCCCTGTTTTGAGAAATCTGAGAACTTACCATGTAGGCACACACACAAGTAGTAAATGAAAACCTATATTAACCAACTGATTTCCTTTAAAACTGTAAATTGATTTCCTTTACTTTTTGCAATGCTAAGTGTATGCATGTGTGAACTTGAACTATTTTCCCTTCTTTTTTGTTTTTACTGTCAATTTTTCCTTCTTTTGCAACCTGGGATTGAGTGAACTAAGAATGAAGTGTATAAAACTGAGTTTTCCCTTTTCTCTATGACTGATTTTCCCTTTTCTTGTGTGAACTGTTTAGGCTAGTAGTAACCTAAGAATTATATTTAAATTGATGTTGAGTGAATACTAATAACCTGAATTTCCCTTTCCTAACTGAACTTGAGTTTCCTACATTGCCACTCACTTATAACTCTCTCTCTAGTATATATATGTATATATCTATATATGTGTGTATGTAGCTAAGTAAATGAATGCAAGTAGGTTTGTAACTATATTTCTTTATATGAATATGAGTTTGCACTTGTTTAGCCTTGTGCTTGTGTGTGATTGATAGGCTAGGCTTGGTTAGGCCTAGTGAGACTTATCAGACTTGTTGGGTTAAGTTTGACCTAGTTGACCTAGCCTTGACTAGTATAGTTGACTGTAGTTGACCCAGTGTTGACTTTAGTCTAGTTGACCTAGACAACATGCAGATGCATTGTAGATTTCAATTATCATCCCTGTACACATCTTGACTTGTGTTGCTCTTACTAGGAGTCAGGTACCTCATCTCGGACAGTACATTTACTTCAGACATTAGATACCAGGCGAGTACATTCTCTGATCATTTCATAACTTGCTTAGAATTATATTCCTGCTCTAGTTTACCTTATTTGATGCTGTCACGATATTATCACGGATTGGTACTATATGGATCCTTTCATGTGATGTTATCCCCCTCGGAAGCATCGGATACATCATGTCGTGTGTTTCATGTACATCGTGTATCTCTCTCTCATGTTATCCATGTTTATCATGTGCTTCATGCTCATTCGTGCTTGCTCGTGTACTCTCGTGCTATCATGATTGGTCATGTTTCTCATGTATCTCATGTATAACCTATACTTCATGTGCACTCATTTATGAGCCTTCATGTGAATTTCATGTGCACCTATTTATGGGCCCCCATGTGAACTTTATGTGCACTCATGTATCAGCTCTCATGTATACTTCATGTGCACCCATCTATGGGCTTCATGTGAAATCATGTACGTAAGATAACTTGTATGGATCCATGTGATTGATTGGGGGTATGGGGAGTATAAATAGTCATATGAACAATTCTAAAGTAGTATAGCCATGTGCGCCTCTTTAGTATAGTCATGTGCAAATCAAGCCGTTTATATGTCGACTTTGTACTCTAAATCACTAGTCACTGGTAGCTCTCTTAGTATAGTAGATATCTATTACAGTTCTCTCTCTGTTTACATCATGTACTTTCTTTCAGTTCATGTTCGTTCTCTACATATTGCTTTTTATTTGTAACCTGTTATGATCTGCGTGAGATGTATTGTGCTCGCTCTCGTCCTGACTGGACCTGTTAAAATTTTTACAGAGGATGATGAGGAACCCTGCACCCCTTACCTTGGAGTTTGCCTAGATGACACTCGCGACCTGGACCCCTAGGGAGGTTCAGGCAGCACTGAGGACGATACCATTGCATAGTTTAGATAGTCTAGATTGTTTCCTTTTTCATGTTTAGTTGTTTGCCCTTATTTCCAGAGTTGTATAAATTGAGATATTGAGACTAGTAGTTGTTAACTTATGTTATTTCATTCTGTTGTGCCTCAGTTGAGGATTTTTTTATCTATTTTATCATGCCATATTCTATCTCTAGTTGTGATTGAGTTGTGCCTTCTGTGATTAGCCTCCTTTTGGAGAGTATTCATATTATGCTTGTTATAGTTCATGACCTAGAATAGCGTTCTACTGCCGACACTGCAGGGTAGGCTGGGCGCTATTACGTACTCATACCCTTACGGGGGTGCGGGTCGTGACACATTTTTAGTGGTTGCCCATGCAGGTTGAGTTTATGTAGTGGTATTCGAACTAGAGTATCACTACAGCCTGCGGTAGGATTAGAATATATTTCTGAATACTCTATCACAGTTAGGACTCCTTTAGAGATTTTTGGGACGACCCTTGAGAATCTTATTTGAACTTCAATTTGAAATCCTTCCCTTGTTTTGTTCCCTCTCACTCCTTGATTATTGAATTTGATTTGATGGATCTGTTGTTGATTTGATTTTCCTATCACGATGAATTTTATGACCTGAGTTACGAAATTTTTGATAACATATGTTGACGGAAATAACATGGATGGTAAAATGTCTACTTGATTATGGAACCTGTAGTTTATCGCAGCCATATTAGCTGGCGTGGCAGAAACATAGAGACCTGACTTCGGATGTACGTATCTTGGTTATGAGATTTGGAATTTCTCGCAGCTATACTTGTCGACATAGCGAGAATTCCAGACGACATGATTATAGAGGTGCATGCCCCAGTTTGGAATCTATCGTTATCGCAGCATTGCTTACTGGCATGGCGAGGGCTCTGAGTAACAAGATTTTGGACAGGCGCATATGATTATCAGACTGTATCTTGAGATGGTTTTTAAACATATCATCTCTATCGTACCCTTCTGTTGTTATAAGTTGTATTCTATCATCAAATAATTTAGGAGTAGGGATTTTTAGCATTATAGAGCTTATTCATATGTAGTTCTTTCATAGCGTAATGATATGATGACTTGTAGAGTGTCTGTACCCTAGAGATGATAGTTAGCATTTGTATTAGAATAGTAACCCATTCTAGATGTTTTCCCTGTTATTTATAATACCTACCAATTTTCATAGAGGATGTTAGTCTACTCTGTAGCATTGATAACTTATTATTATTATTTTTCCTTACCATTTTTCCAGTGAGGCACCCATGACCAGAGCCTGCCCTGGAGTATAGTTGTAGTTTCACCTAAGACCGAGAGGTCTATTTATATAAATAGGTTGCAGATGATATTGGCATATGGGGTATGGGTTGGTTGGTACCTATAGGTCATTGTTGTATAGGATTATTGACAAGTTATTTAGCCTATATTTGGCTCAATTTTCTATTTAGTTTTTTTCTTTGTGTGGAGTTCAGTCATGTTGATCAACCTTTATAGGCAGTGTGCAGACCCTTCACTAGATACCCTGTCCCCTTGGTTCAGACTTGTACAAGTTGTTCACTGCACTCAGCTTTCATTATCTACCATGTTACATCATAGGTTTCACCGGACCATAGTTTAGACCCCAATTATTGACTCACCAACATAACCATTAACCCCTTACCATATTCTACCTATCTGAGAGAGAGTTAGTATCATGCATACTAGAGGTCTGCACTCACCCTTAGGACAGTTCACTGTTCTGTCCCAGTACACCTTACATTATCTGACCCCTTCATTGGAGTGATAGGCATGTGGTAGGGAGTGTGTGTTATTAGACCCTGAGTAGAGTTGAGGTGATGAGGGTTAATATATATAGTTGTATATATATGTAATGCATTTTGATTGGTACGTAGCCTGCACTCATTAGCAGTATACTGCCTATTGTATTCCCTGTACACCAGTTTGGTTCATTTCTTCAGACCACTGTCCTTCATGTAGTTAGTTCAGCCAGATATAGAGGAGAGGCCAGGTTGATCTAGAGGCATGTTTCAGTCACCTTGTAGGTTTTTTTTTCACTTTGACTATACAAGTGGACCCAAATGTCCTGACTTTTAGCTTATAAATTCAGTCTCCTTAGCATCATTTCCTTTTTGCCTATATTAATGATTCAGACCATTCATCCTTAGCCTAAATTCTAAGCATCTGTTCAGTCCCTTATGAGTTAGTCTACTTTAACCCTTGATGATCAGTTATACATGTATGGATATATAGATGATATACTTAGGATATATGTAATAGGTTGTTCTTGAGCTTAGGTATATATGGTATTTGGGATTTGTGTGCTTAGATTATGGGTATTTAGTTATGGGTGACTTGATAAGATTGGAAAGTTAAGAGTTAGCCTATTATAGAGTTTTTTTTGCTAATCTCTAGTTGTCAACACCTAGATAGCTAGCATAGGTAACACCCTAAGAAGTTGACCAGTTGATGACCAAGTACTTGGATGTTGAGAAATTGACTAATGGTTGACCCTTGACTATGTTTGACCTAGAAGTAGTACCATCTTAAATTTCGATGATGAAATTTTTCTAAGGTGGGTAGACTTGCAACACCCAATTTTCAGAATGAGGGTAATTTTGAAATTTTGTAATTTTGGTCTTTAATAATGATATTTAAATCATGATATGATTTTTTGGTAATTTTTAATCATTTTAAAACTATTTTAAATCGACTTATGATTTTGTGTTTTGATAGTGTAACCTTGGAGACTGGTTGAGCTAGAGCCTAACCATGTTATTGGGATACTCATTTGTCATTTTGGCATGGAGAGTATTTTGTCATTTTAGGGTTATTTGAATTTAATATAATTTATTTGAATTTAATATTTATTTTGAGTTGATTTGAATGATGGTTGAATAGGTTGACTTTGACTAGTGTTGACCTTGGTGGACTAACCAATTAGCTAACCCTAGTTAGAGTGCCTTGGTTAGGTTATGTGATCCTAGTCTAATCTAAGTTAACCCATGTTTAGTCATTAGAATTAAGATTAGCAATAGGTGACCTTTGAATAGGGGTTTTGGTTCATGACTTAAGGACATTGGAATCATGACTTATGACTTAACAAGTAGAGGCCCAAAGCCCAACCCATTAGCTAACCCTAACCCTAATTCTATGGCCACACCCACATAGGAATCACCTATTTATCTCTCTTCCATTAGGTTAGCCTCCCTTTAGAAGAGTTGCAAAGTTGGAAAGAAAGGTTAGTTCTAAACTTCCTAAAACCTTAAAATTCTATTTTAATTTATTTTCTTCCCAAACCAATTGCATTAGGTTCTAATTATCTTCCTCTTACTGTTCATGGAGGCCAATCCCAGTGGAGAGCAATTTGGAGGAGCTAGCTAGCAAGAAGAACACCCCTCTTTGGAGCTTTTTGAGGAGATTGATACCAATAGGTAATCCCACCAAATCTCATTGTAATTGCTGTTATTATTGCATGGAGACCTAGATCTAGGTGTCCCCTAGCTAACCCTAGAATTTGTGGCATATTGTGTCCATTTGTATCCTAAATGGACATGTATCAGTCCCATAGGCTAGATGTTTGTAGAAATGCCACTTAGAAATCAAAACTGTTATTTTCTAAAACAAAATACATTTTTGGGTAGCCCTTAACATGTAGGTCACGAAACCCCATGACTGAGCACAAATTAGACCCGTGTTCGTGTCGAAAATCGACACGAACCCACTACCTAGACACAACCCTGAGGCATACAGCCTCCCCTGCTACCACGTATCTCGTATGCACGACACACAATACTTGGACACACCAAACTTGGCATGAACACGGGGGCAGTGTCTGCACACACTCCCCCAAAGTTTCAGTGCACCTCGTTTTGTGTCGGATACGGTATCGAGGCTGCACTGGTCACACACTGCACTGCTACGCGCGAAAAATTGCGTCTAATACGCGTAATTTTCACTTGACATGACACTTGTGGACACGGTACAGGGTGACACACGTGTAGCCCTATGCTAGGCGTATACGTGGACGTGACCACATGGCATGAAGTGTCACGTGTCGTGTCTACGAGGCGACTATATCGCAGCACGATGCAGTCTGTCCTCAGTTCGTGTCTGTGTGTGCTTTAGTGTCGTGGACACAAATGTATCGACTTGGTTGGACACCAGATGATCCCCTTGACACACGTGCATATGTATATCATTTTAGTACACGTTAATTTGATGCTATATTAGGTTTTCGATTTGAATTCTTGGAATGTTTCAATCGGATACACATATTCTGATACTGCTTATTCAAATGGGTTTTTCTGAGTTTGTAAATCTTTTAAATAAGGTAAATATGTGATTTACATGGTATTTAACTTGCTGTACATGTGTATCAAATTGTATTATGAATTGGGGTTTGAATTTTGTAAAGTTGTATTTCAAATTGAGGTTCTCTATATATATGTGAATGAATTACATAGGTATATATTAATATATATATATGACTTAACTGAATAGGGTTTTGGTTTTGTTTTAAAAACCTGAGATTGAGATGCTAATTTTTATGTTTGTGCCAGCATACATATTCGGGGATATATGCCTACATGACTGGTATGTATTCCTATTTGATGCAAGTTTATTTCCTTAGATTGATTTCGAATCTACACTCTAAGTTGGTTCGAATTTTCAGTTATTGGTTGGTGAGATACCAGGAATTGGTTTATTTGGCATTCTTATGCTGAGTTGGCATTTAACATGTGAGCCGGGATTTATGTACACATATACATGTACACTGATATTTTTCCCGTATATAACTGCCACTTTGTGTTCCTGAGAATGCTCCCATTCACACTGTTCACTTCCCTATTCTTCCAATCCTGAGACACACACACAGGTACTAATGTACACAGAACACTGACACTATGGTACACTGTTTTACTTCCAAATAGATGAGACTCCTTGTATTGTACAATTCTGAGGTTTAAATTTCCATGATTCAGTCATTTAAATGCATATTAGTTCACTGTTAGCTAATCACTTAACTGTCACAATAAACTGAGAAATTCCTTTTTTCTATTTCAATGCCTGAAAACTGAGATTTTAAGGTTAATCCAAAACTGAATTTGCATATGTTTGTTCCTGAGTTCTAAGGTTAAATGATTTCGAAGTAAAAGACTGAAACTGGAACTGTCATTCACACACATGCACAGGACTGAGTTGATAGGTTGGATCTGATTTTGAGAGATGGGTTTGAATTGGTTTGGACTGTGACTGAACTGCTAATCTACCATATTTTCCTATTTGATCCCTGTCACCCCTTTTAATCACTGGTTTCTGAAATTGACACACACAGGAAAGCCTGACACACACATTCCCTGTTTTGAGAAATATAAGAACTTACCATGTAGGCACACACACAAGTATATAAACTAAAACCTATATTAACCAACTGATTTCCTTTAAAACTATAAATTGATTTCCTTTCCTTTTTGCAATGCTAAGTGTATGCATGTGTGAACTTGAACTATTTTCCCTTTCTTTTGTTTTTACTGTCAATTGATTTCCCTTCTTTTGCAACCTGGGATTGAGTGAACTGAGAATGAAGTATATCATAAAACTGAGTTTTCCCTTTTCTCTATGACTGATTTTCCCCTTTTCTTGTGTTGAACTATTTAGGCTAGTAGTAACCTGAGAATTATATTTAAATTGATGTTGAGTGAATACTAATAACCTGAATTTCCCTTTCCTAACTGAATTTGAGTTTCCTACATTGCCACTCACTTATAACTCTCTCTCTAGTATATATATGTATATATCTATATATGTATGTATGTAGCTATGAGTAAATGAATGCAAGTAGGTTTGTAACTATATTTCTTTATATGAATGTGTGTTTGCACTTGTTTAGCCTTGTGCTTGTGTGTGATTGATAGACTAGGCTTGGTTAGGCCTAGTGAGACTTATCAGACTTGTTGGGTTAAGTTTGACCTAGTTAACCTAGCCTTGACTAGTATAGTTGACTGGAGTTGACCCAGTGTTGACTTTAGTCTAGTTGACCGAGACAGCATGCAGATGCATTGTAGATTTCAATTATCATCCCCTGTATACATCTTGACTTGTGTTGCTCTAACTAGGAGTCAGGTACCTCATCTCGGATGGTACATTTACTTCAGAAATTCAGATACCAGGCGAGTACATTCTCTGATCATTTCATAACTTGCTTAGAATTATATTCCTGCTCTAGTTTATCTTATTTGATGTTGTCACGATATTATCACAGATTGGTACTATATGGATCCTTTCATGCGATATTATCTCCCTCGGGAGCATCGGATACATCATGTCGTGTGTTTCATGTACATCATGTATTCCTCACTCTCATGTTATCCATATTTATCATGTGCTTCATGCTCTTTCGTGCTTGCTCGTGTACTCTCATGTGCTATCATGATTGGTCATGTTTCTCATGTATCTCATGTATAACCTATACTTCATGTGCACTCATTTATGAGCCTTTATGTGAATTTCATGTGCACCCATTTATGGGACCCTATGTGAACTTCATGTGCACTCATGTATGAGCTCTCATGTATACTTCATGTGCACCCATCTATGGGCTTCATGTGAAAATCATGTACGTAACATAACTTGTATGGATCCTTGTGTATTGATTGGGGGTATGGAGGAGTATAAATAGTCATGTGAACAATTCCAAAGTAGTATAGCCATGTGCGCCTCTTTAGTATAGTCATGTGCAAATCAAGCCGTTCACATGTCGATTTTGTACTCTAAATCACTAGTCACTGGTAGCTCCCTACTTATAGTATTTATTTCTATTACAGTTCTGTCTCTGTTTACATCATGTACTTTCTTTCAGTTTCTTGTATCGTACTCTCTTGCATGTTTATATTCTCTAACCTGTTATGATCTGCGTGAGATGTATTGTGCTCGCTTCCGTCCTGATTAGACCTGTTGAAAATTTTACAAAGGATGATGAGGAACCCTGCATCCCTTACCTTGGAGTTTGCCTAGATGACACTCGCGACCTGGACCCCTGGGGAGGTTCAGGCAGCTACTGAGGATGATACCATTGCATAGTTTAGATAGTCTAGATTGTTTTCTTTTTCATGTTTAGTTGTTGTCCTTATTTCCAGAGTTGTATAAATTGAGATGTTGAGACTAGTAGTTCTTAACTTATGTTATTTCATTCTGTTGTGCCTCAGTTGAGGATTTTCTTATCTATTTTATCGTGCCATATTCTATCTCTAGTTGTGATTGAGTTGTACCTTTTGTGATTAGCCTCCTTTTGGAGAGTATTCATTTTATGCTTGTTATAGTTCATGACCTAGAACAGCGTTCTACCGCCGATACTGCGGCGTAGGCTGGGCGCTGTTACGCACTCGTACCCTCATGGTGGGTGCGGGTCGTGACAACGTACCCACTTTAAATGGCAAAAAGTAGGCCGATTTGGTCAACCTATCCACGATGACCCAAATCGCGTCTTTTCCTCCTGGTGTATGCGATAATCCAGAAACAAAATTTGTCGTAAATTGCTCCCACTTCCACTCCGGAATGGGCAATGGCTGCAACAGTCCTCCTGGACTCAGCCTCTCTGCTTTAACCTGCTGACGGACTAAACACCGGGCTACGAAGCGTGCTACTTCCCGCTTTATCCCATACCACCATACATGCTACTTCAAATCTCTATACATCTTGTTAGTACCTGGATGCATAGAGTACTGAGAGCGATGGGCCTCCTGCATGACCTGCTCTCGAAGCTCTCCGCTAGGCACACAAAGCCTGGAACCGTGCCTCAATGTACCATCCTCTGCAATGACAAACTCCTCATCCACCAACCCTGCTCGAACCTGCTCTCGGATGCACCGCAGAGTAACATTGTCGAACTGAGCTGACTTGATCCTCTCCATCAAGTCTGACTGAATTTGAAGGCCCTATATCTGCATCTGAACTCCTAGCATGATTACCTCGATCCCCAAGCTTTCCAAATCTGCTAAGAAGTGACGATCCATCGTCAAACATATAGCTACTAGATACCTACTCAAGGCATCGGCAACCACATTGGCCTTTCCTGGATGTTACTGCAATGAAATGTCGAAGTCCTTCATCAACTCCAACAATCTATGCTGTCTCATGTTGAGCTCTTTCTGTGTAAACACATACTTCAAGCTCTTGTGGTCTGTGAAGATCTCCACATGCTCTCCGTATAAATAGTGCATCCATAACTTAAGTACAAAAATAACTGCCACCAACTCCAAATCATGGGTAGGATAGTTCTTCTTATGTGGATATAATTGCTTAGATACATAGGCAATCACCTTCCTATGCTGCTGCAAGACACAACCCAAACCCTTCCCTTTGGCGTCACTGTAGATAGTGAACCCGCCTGATCCTGATGGCAATGTCAAAATTGGGACTGTCGTTAGTCGCTTCTTCAACTCAGCAAAAGCAACCTGACACTCCTCTGACCAGATAAACTTTGCATCCTTTCGGGTCAGCCTAGTCAATGGCTCTACAATCCGAGAGAAATCCTGAACAAACCTCATGTAGTAGCCTGCCAATCCCAGAAAGCTCCTGATCTCTGTAACTGAACTCGGTGATATCCATGCCTCGACTGCTCTGATCTTCATCAGGTCAACTGAGATCCCATCTCCGGTCACAACATGACCTAGGAAATTAACTCGATCTAAGAAGAACTCACACTTCGAGAGCTTGCCGTAAAGCTGCTCCTTCCTGAGAGTCTCCAGAACCACTCTCAAATGCTCCTCATGCTCCTTTGGGGTCTTCTAATACACCAAGATGTCGTCGATGAATACCACCACGAACTTGTCCAAGTACTGGCGGAATACCTTGTTCATCAAGTTCATGAACACCGTCGGGACGTTAGTTAACCCAAACGGCATCACCATGAACTTAAACTGGCCATACCGTATCCTGAAAGCTGTCTTTGGAATATTCTTTTTCTTCACATTCACCTGATGATAACCTGACCTCAGACCAATTTTGGAGAATACCTTTGCTCCGCTCAACTGATCGAACAGATCATCCATCCTCGGCAGCGGGTACTTATTCTTGATCGTGTGGTTATTGAGTACCCTGTAGTCGATACACATCTGTACCGACCCATCTTTTTTCGGTACAAAGAGTACTGGCGCACCCCACGGTGAAGAACTCGATCGGATGAAGCCCTTGTCCTGCAACTCATCCACCTGCTTCTTCATCTCCACAAGCTCACTGTTGTTCACTCTATAGAAGTGCTGAGATATTGGCTCTACACCGAGCACCAAGTCTATAGAGAACTCCACATCTTTGTCCGGAGGTAATCCTGGCAACTCCTTCAGAAATACATCCATAAACTCAGCTATCAATGGATGTGGCACACTCTGCTCCTCTGCTGAAACTCCACAGAAAACTCTGCTGCTCTCCTCTGCCTCCCGCGTGGTGAACTCGAACACTTGCTCTCCCGGCACTCTAAAAAGGACTCTACCACCTCGACAATCTATACTGGCATGGTGCCTGCTCAACCAATCCATACCGAGTACAATATCATAGTTCGGTAATAGCATTACGAGCAGACTCACATCCAATTCTCGGCCTCCCAATACTACTCTCCGATCCTTGCAAACATCACGGACGAGGATAATACCACCCCCAGTCGTGATCTTGCAAGTCCTAGGCAATAGTTCAGAAGAAAGCAGGGGTATAATAGCAAATGATACAGACAAAAAGCTATGGGAAGCACCCGAATCAAATAATGAAAATACGAAAAAAGAGTCGATAAGAACAGAACCTGCTATAAGATATCCTACTGGCTCGGATTCCTCAGCGGCTATAGCGAAAGCTTGCCCCTGTTGACCTCCTCTGGCCTGCTGCTGGTGCTGAATGAACTTCTGCTGCTGGGTCGGCAACGGTCCTGCTGCACTACAGGGGCCTTGGCTCCTGCTCCCTGAGCTGTACGTCCCGTAGCCATGGGACAATCCTTCAACAGATGCTCTGCTGCACCACAAAGAAGACACTTGCCGAGCCTCTTCCTGTACTAATTCTATACGTGCCCTGGCTTCTTACAGAAAGTGCAACTGATGGTCTGCTGCTGTCTCGGGGCCTGCTAAAACTGCTTCTGCTGAAATGGCTTCTGCTGATGCTGCTGCTGCTGATAATGGGGCCTCTTGGTTGGGCCCCCAATGCCACTGGCTCCATGTGAATCTCGACCTCTCTTCGTCTTCAGTTCTAGATCATCCTCCGCTGCCATAGCTTCCATTAAAATCTCCTCAAATGTAGCATTTTTGTTGCTCTTGGTCAAGGACTTAACTTCCTTAACCAAGCCCTTTCTGAACCTCCTAGCCTTTGCTGTCTCGCTAAGGCCCTCCACAAATCTGCCCAGGCGGCAAAACTATCCGACGTACTCCTCTACTGCCTGGTTTCCTTGAACCAGGTTCTCGAACTGCGTCTCCAAGCGCCAAGTGTTGTGTCGGGGAAGAACTTCTGCTTGAAAATCTTCTTGAAAGCCTTCCAAGTTTACCCCATAGTACCAACCCTGGGGTCGGTCTGGTACCAAGTGCGGGCAAGGTCCTGCATCTGACTGCCCGCAGCTTCTACCTGGAGTCTAGCCGGTATCTCTGCGAGACGGAAGATCTCCTCTATATGCTCGATCCAGTCGTCGGCATATAGGATACCCTCGATATCCTTGAACTCTCACGGCCGCATCTTCTGGAAGTCCTGAATACCTGGAGTCCTCGGCTGGTACGGTTGTATCTGCCCTACCTGTGGTTGGACGGCCACCCTCTCTGCTGCCACCATCGCAAACTGATGGGAATTGTCAAAGCCCTGCCTCATATCCTCTGCCTGGCGTCGCTGAGTCTCTATCATCTGCTGCATGAAGGCGAAGAACTGCACCACATCAACCGTCCCCTGGGGCGGTGGTGGTAGCATCCCTTGAACTCCTGGGGTAGTCCTTGGAACCGGAGGAGGAGCACCCCCAAAAGTTGTAGACGGGCCCACCTGAGTTGGAACAAGCGGTACTATGGTCCCTGGGTCCTGCTGAGTCGGGCAAGAAGTGGCAGACCTCTCAGCGGTATCCCTAAGACCAGAGCACTGCGATCGTGTCTCCACCATCCCGAAGACAGATCAAATAAAGAATCAATTTCTGAGAAAGAAGCAAAATCATCAAAGGAGGACAGTTTATTTTCAAAAGAAGACAACTAACAGCAAGAATTAGATAAGAGTTTTCCTTATGTGATTGAGTAACTTAACTTATATCCTATATCCTACTGCAGGCTGCAGTGATATTCTAGTTCGAGTACCACTACGAAATCATACAAGTTGTGACTGGACCTGCATGGACCACCACTACAAACGTGTCATGACCCGCACCCAGTGTAAGGGCATAAGATGTGGGTACATCTAGCCTACGCTGTAGTGTCGGCAGTAGAACGCTGTCCTAAGTCCAACATCTAACACAATCTAGAAAATGCTCCGATTGGAGAATGATATATATAGTATAACTCAATCACAATAACTAAGGTGGAATGGAAGAAAGATAATCACAATAGAAAGTCATAATATGAATATAAATCTCGATGTAAACCACACCATAATAAATCTCAATACAATCGCAAAGTCTCATAACTAGATAGTAATATCAGTCTACTATAACTCATGGCAAGTCCTTAGCGACTACTGGATCCTGCTGAGGGTCCAGGTCACCTGTGTCAACTAGGCCTACTCCATAGTAAGTGTCACAGCAATCCTCATCATCTGTAATATTTCAACAGGTCCAGTCAGGACAAGAACAAATATATATCTCTCACACAGTTCATAACATGAAAGGAAATATGAAACAAGCTATAGAATAATATACATGAACTGCTGATAAAGAAATGAGACTGTAAAAGAGAGCATGATATAAGAAAATTGATATACAGGTTATAATAAGAGAACTGAACTAACGACGTGATGTAGAGCACAATCTGGTTATGTAAACTGGCTTAGGTTATACATGACTTAAATCTAGTTTGGAGTTGCACATGAAAACGGTATAGATCACATAACCAAATAAATACCCCCCTGCCCCAATCAGTATACGAGGATCTATCCAGGTTATGTTATTGCACATGAAGGTAGTACGTCACATGGATAGCTAGTCCACATGCACACTACGTTATACAAGAAGGATCACATGATCATGAGTGTACATGAATGTCACATGAATATACATGAATAAGTATGAATGCAAAGAGTAGATGATGCACATGATAAAGTACATGAGCACAATATACCCGATGTATTCGAGGGGATAATATCGCATGAAGAGATCCATATAGTACTAATCTGTGATAACATCGTGTCAACAACAACTAGTCTATAACAAGTAAATATGTCCAAGCAAGAAAGAAACGGTCAGAGAATGTACTCGCTTGACAATCTGAGCTGCTGATGAGGATATGTAACTGAACTGGACTAATGTAAACCTATTGAAAACAACCACAAGTCACAACAAGGTCTAACATATCATAAGGAATGCCTACAATACAATTCTACATGATTCTAGGTCCTTCTAGGTTAAAGTCAACCCTTGGTCAACTCTGGTCAAACCTGGTTAACTCTGGTCAAACCTGGTCAACTTAGGGTCAACTAGTCTGTTTCCTAATTTTTAGGTTATACTCAAGTTTTCAAGTCATTCGGAGTTCGTTTGAGTCGATTTGGATCAAGTTTGAACCAAAGTTAACTTTTGTCAACTTGTCGGTCAACTCGACTAAACTAAGCTCATTGGGTTGATCCTAATCTGTCCCATTGCCCTGTGGTTACATTCATAATCAATCCACATACATATAGGTATATTCACATTCATTAAGGCAATACATATATATATATATATATATATATATATATATATATATATATATATATATATATATATATATATATATCTATACATACACATACAATTACATAATATGAGACTTGAAGGAAAAATACAATAAAGGACTGCTGTGTAAAGACTCAAATCTGAGATTAAAACCAAGTTCTCAACTATGGGATATATCACATATATAAATACATATACACATATATCTATTTAAAGGGAATCTATATATATATGTAGACATATGCATAATATACATAATAACTCAATAGGTAAAAGGAAAGTAATTTTGAAGATGGAAGGGAATGTGAAATATGAGAATAAGTTTAAATCTTAAAAAACTCATCAACACATATTTATATTGGAATCAATTCCAGCATGTCCAGAATACCATATTGCTCATATAAACTCAGGAAATATCAGTTAAAACTCAAGAAATCGAAATATCACAAATTCGATCAAAATATTGAATGGAAGGAAAACCCGAAATCCATGTTAAGACCCAAAACGCAAAATACTCCAAACTAACTCACAAAACTTGGCAAATACGTTGGTCTCGGCACGTGGGACATGCTCGGGTATTCTCGGCGTCGAAACCGTGTCCGTATTGTGCCTAGTGAACGAGTATCGAAAAACCCGATACGCGCGTGAACCGAATTATTGCGAACCCGATTTCTCGCTCGTTTACGATCCAATTCACGTGAAACTTCATGTACACCTAGGCGTACACATCCCTGACCTACTGGCCAATTTAGCATGCGACAATGTGTCATGTCTGACACGCACGCGGGGCGTGTCCGCGTGTGGGTATATGCGTGTGCACGGTCCCGTGCACAGCGTCGTGCACGCTTGTCAACGAGTCTAGGGACTCGTGTGTCCCACCTCGTGTCTCGTATTTGTATGCTAGGCTAGGGTAGGTATAGGGCTACATGTTGGACACCCTGAATCGTGTCTACGTGTCGTGTCCTGTCCATGCGAACGCCGTTTCAGCGGCGGCTGTCCCGCGTGCGCGTGCGTATGGCCGATCAGTGCGATCGCGATTTCTTCCTCGTTTCTTGATAAAACTTCAAAAAACTTTGGGAGCATGTTCTCAGTCACAGTCCCCACCTACACGTCAAATTTCACGGGACCACGTTGTCTGTGCATCGAGAATAACCCTGAGCAGCAGGGCACGCGCGCGGCCTGGCGTTCAGCACGTTCGTGTCCTGTTTGGACACGGACACGAGTCAGGTTCATGTCAAAACTTATGGGGTCGTGATCCTCGTGTATAGGGCTACCAAAATATATAAAAAAGATCCAACAAAAATTATAATTAAAACTATTGCAACATTTCATCAAACAATTACAAATATAACCTGACATATGTCCGATACGGACACCAAACGAGTACGAAACTGAACGAAATTCAACCTATAGGTCAGGGGTACCTAGATGCACACTACCATGAAGAAAAATTAGGAAGAACAATGCTAGAATAGGATTTACCTATTGAGAGTCAAAATCTCAATGTAAAGGACATCCCGAGCGCTCCAAGGATCGAGTACCCTCAAGCAAACGCCTCCACAACCTTTCTAGCAATGCTCCAGCAAGATCCTCTCCTTCCTATGAGCACAATGGACTTCGTTTGGGGAGAAACGGACTCCGGATGCAAAAGTTAGGATTTTTAGAAAGTAGAGGCTAGGGTTTTTCTCTCTTGGAGGCTAAAGTTTTCTACACAAGGAAGGGGGGTTGCCTATGGCCGGCCATCTATAGGGGTTAGGGTTAGGTTAGCACATTGGCGTAGGCTCCCTAAGTCACTAATAAAGCCCTAGTCCAAAAAGGCTTTAAAAAGGCTACCAGAAAATGACTTAAAAATTTATTTAAATCATTTAAGAATAACTAATAATTTCTAAATTAAAATCTAATTGATGAAAAATTAATTCTAATTATGGCATTAGGTTTTTAGTCATGGTTGGCCAAGTTAAATCCCTCAAGACTACTCAAACATCAAACAAAACCACATATCATCACATGAATTCAATAAATTAAAAAAATAATATAAAATTATAAAATGACCAAAATGCTCTAGGACTCCACAATAAAATGGACTTTAGAACGTAAGAACAGGACTCTAACAGAAATGGCTAGAGAATGTTAAATCTGTTTAGTCTACCTAAATACCTATGGGCTGAAGCTGTAAATACAGCTTGCTATGTTCTCAATAGGGTTCTAATTCGATCTATATCGAAGAAGACTCCCTATGAATTGTGGTTTAATAGAACGCCCTCAGTTTCTTATTTCAAAGTATTTGGTTGTAAATGCTTTATTCTTAATACTAAGATAATTTGGGAAAATTTGGCGAAAAGGCAGATGAAGGTATATTTTTAGATTATATGGCATAGACCAAAGGACAGAGAGTCTTCAACAAGAGAACCATGTTCATCGAAGAATCTGTAAATATTAAATTTGACGAACTCAATTAATATTCTGTCGATGATGATGATAATGACATAAGTACACCTAATACTTCTCCTGCAGATCCCTCACACAATGCACCAGCTGAGTCTCCAAGCAAATCACGTATAGAACTAGAATTAGGAACCAACAATCCAGAGGATATACCAAAAGAAATGAGATTTTTGGTAGACCATCCAAAGGACTTGGTAATTGGTAAGATTACCAAGGGTGTAAGTACTCGTTCCTCTAGTAAAGGTATAGCTTCCTATTTTGCATTTGTTTTACAGCTTTAATCTAAAGATATTGAAGAAGCATGTAGTGATAATTTTTTATAGATGCTTTACAAGAGGGATTGAACCAATTCAAACGTAATCAAGTTTGGGAACTTGTTTCCAAACCCATTAATTATCTGGTCATTGGCATTCGCTGGGTATTCCAAAATAAACTGAATAAGAATGTCTTAGTGACTCGTAACAAGGCTCGACTCATAGCTCAAGGATACAATCAGGAAGAAAGTATCGACTACGATGAGACTTATGCCCCAGTTGCAAGATTAGAATCCATTCGCATGTTATGTGCCTTTGCATGTTTTCATAATTTTAAGTTATTTCAAATGGATGTTAAAAGTGCATTCGTGAATCGTTTTATAAAAGAAGAAGTTTATCTAGTTCAATCTCCAGGTTTTACAGATTTCAAAAATCCTAATTATGTTTTCAATTCGAAGAAGGCATTATACGGTTTGAAACAAGCCCCTCGTGCTTGGTACGATCGTCTAAGCTCTTTTCTACTTGACAACAGCTTTTCAAATGGGAAGGTTGATACTACACTATTTAGAAAGTCTTTTAATGGCAATATTCTTTTGATTCAAATTTATGTAGATGATATCATTTTTGAATCTACTGATGAATCTCTTTGTCAAGAATATTCAAAGTGTATGCAGAATCAGTTTGAGATAAGCATGATGGGAGAGCTAAAAACATTTCTCAGACTGCAAATCAAACAAACCAACAATGGGACGTTCATAAATCAAGCCAAGTATACAAAAGATTTATTATAGAAGTTCCATATGGAAGCAGTCATACAACTTGGCACTCTGATGGCAACTTCAAACAAGCTTGATATTGATGAACAAGACAAACCTGTCAACATACATAAGTATCGAGGTATGATTGGTAGTTTACTTTACTTAACTGCTAGTCGACCTGATATAATGTTTAGTATTTGCTTGTGTTCACGTTTTCAAGACAACCCTAAGGAATTACATTTATGCGCGGTTAAGCGTATCTTCAGATACCTTCAAAGTACTACTTCTGTCGGCTTATGGTATCCCAAAACCACGTCGTTTGACCTAACCGGTTATTCGGATGCTGATTTTGCTGGATGCAAAGTAGATAGAAAAAGTACCAGCAATACATGTCATGTCCAAGGCAAAGCTTTAGTCTTTTGGTTTAGCAAGAAACAAAATTCGGTCGTATTATCAACAACTGAGACTGAGTATATCGCCAAAGGACGTTGTTGTGCAAAATTTTTGGAGATAAAGGAAACCTTAGAAGATTTTGGTTTACTATACACACACATACTCATTTTTTCGAACAACACTAGTACTATCCATTTGACTAAGAATCCATTATGTCACTCTCGCACTAAACATTTCGAGATTCGACATCATTTTCTTAGAGATCATCAACAAAGTATAGATGTTAACCTTGTATACATAGACACAGAGAATCAATTAGCTATCATCTTCACAAAATCTCTAGCAAAAGATCGTTTCAATTATTTACATCAAAAATTAGGAATTTTATGTCAATAATATTAATTAATTTTGTTTTATACAATTATTTACTCAAAAATTGTTTTTAAGACAAGTCTACAAAGGGTCTGCCTGTCACCACGACAACGATCGAAGCGAAGTAGTATTTAATAGTTTTCCGGTAAACTCCTGTTAGCTGGGACAGTACCCCTACAGCTAATCTAAAATAGTTGCCATGTAACAAAATTTAATTTGTAAAATAATATTAATTATATTAATTGAAATATTAAAATTATTAAACTTAGAATTAAATAATTGAAAGGGAAAGGATGTGGCCTACAAAATTTTAAAAAAAAATTCATCAAAAGAATCCTAGGCGAACTTGGCCCGAGTTCGACCAGAGTTCTGTTTGTGGTATATGTTTTTAAGACGGAACCCGAGGCTCCCTCCTCTTCGTCTCTTCCAAACTCCTCCAAACAGCAGCAGCAGCCCGAACCTCTCCAAAACCTTAGCTTTCTCCAACTCCTTGCTTCTAATCCGGTTGGCAATTTCTATCCAAATTATTCGTGCAGAGAATTTATGTCTCTATAACATACTCAATTTCTGGAAGGTATAACTCTCTCCTTCCATCTCCTTCAATTTTATTAGTTTCTATTCAAATTTGGAAGAAATGCCTAAAGGATTCACTCCTTCCAAGATGAAGATGACCAATGCCAGTAAAGAGGCATCATCTTCGAATCCACCAGAGGATTCCCTCTTTTCTCCGGTCCAATCGGCCGACGGTGCATACAATGAGTTTTATTTTGAAACTCATGACCAATCATTAATATGGTATGGTGATTTTATCATGCACACCATATGTACCGGCACCCTGATTAAGTGGACTGTGTTTCTTGACCACCGTCCTTACATTTAGGCATTAGGGTTACACCGATTTGTCACCAAAAAATTCTGTACAGCTACTAATGCCATTAGATTGTTTTACTGCAACTTTGTGTTAGACACTTTTGATGTTAAGACTCGTGTCGGAGGTATTAACATCGAGTTCAATGATGTCTTGTTAGCGAAAATCCTTGGTGTTTCTAATGAAGGTGTCCCGCTCGATGATGTCACTGATTGTGATTTTCCCGATGACATGACACTTCTCAGCTTCAAGAAGGATCTTTATGCACTTGCACGTGTTACATCGTATCATATATTCTACTATTCTTCCAAAATCTACTTCAAAAGATGATGTTACCAATCTTGAACTATCTGCCCTTTACCACATCAACAAGGGAATTCTATTTTCGCTTCCTAAGACTATTATCCAGATGATGGGACGATGTCACGCAAGAGATCGAAATCTCTCTTATGCGACGTTCATTCTACGCATCTTTCAGCGTTTTGACATTGTTCTGTCTACTTGTGCTCTGGACCCTGAGCAGAAGTATCTCCAGCTGTCCCGTCGCAACACAGCCACTCCTCCTACTCCTTCTTCTGTATCTGCTCCATCTTCTCAGGCATACCCTATGTCTTTTGAGGGTATTCATCAGCACCTCTATGATCTGCGGACATTCATTACTAACACATCTAGGGAACACGAGTTTCACGATGTGAGTCATTTTCAGGCACTCGCCAACTCCTTTGTCGAACTTTGTTTTTCCCAGACTGGACACTCTGTCAGTTCTCTCTTCCCAAAGATCCTGCTGTCTCCGGATACCGCTATGAGGATGAGGCGGTACACTCTCTCTTTCAGTCGGTAACGCTTATGACTGCACTACTAAAATCTATTCTATTAGCGTTGTAATTTAGTGACGTTAGTTAAAACGTTGCTAAATTTTGCAAATTAGCGACGTTTATGTTAAACGTCGCTCATCGTCGCTATTATCAACGAAAATAGCGACATGCCATTGACGTATATTAATTAAATAAGCTTTTCGTCGCTAAACGTCGCCATGACGTTGCTAATAGAGGCGAATTTAGCGACGTTTCTCACAATTTTGCTAATTTTTAATTAAAATTCTTTCCCCCGATTCATTTTCCCCCATTTTCACTCTCTCACACTCTCTCCTCACTTTCCCTTCCGGCGCGGCGAACTCTCCTCCCTCTTCGGTACGTAACTCCCCTCTCTCTCTATTTTGGTTGTGGGTGGTTGGGGGGGAGCGGGTGGCTCGGGGCGAGAGGCACGGGGGGGTACAGTTGGTTGGAGGGTGAAGGGGGTGGCTGGGGGGAGGGACAGGGGGGATACGGGTGGTTGGGTGGTGAGTGGGGGGTGGCTGGAGGGGAGGGGCAGGGGGTGAGGGCGGCTGGGGGTGAGGAGGGGGGATGGGGGAGGGTTAGGGTTAGGGTTAGGGTTATGCGAGGGAGCAGGTATATATGGGGAGCTGGCGGCCATGTTTTAGCAACAACAGGTATATGTGCTGGAGAAGGGGGTTCCTGTTGCAATGGCAAGCAATGACAGGTGTTAGGGAAGTGGGGATTCAAGACATATGGTATTTGATCTGCTATATAGCAATGGCACAGATGAAGTTAGGAAGTGAAGGAAGATAGTAGGTTTTTGAACTGCAACCTACACACACCACATCAGTGTGTGATTGTGCATCATGTGCAACTGAAATTGGTAGCAATCGTAGCCTGGGTAGGCTAATGGAAATTGATCTGTAATGGCCACATCGATGTCCATATGCTGCACACTTATTTTATGTAGCAGAAGCCTATGCAGTGCCACGAGCACATAAAGTAGGAGTATTGGTATCCAATCTTGCAATTGGTGGGTAGACAATGGATAAATTTGTGTGTCTAGTGCCCTTGTACTAGACGACAGCAATGTGTACTGTCAGTAAACTATATTGTAGCATTGGATTAATATGCAACAGCAGCACATTTGCGTGTCTGTGTACGAGTGCCAGTTATATGGTGATATATGGGATAGGAGATGGCAACATGCAAGGTTTGGATAGATAATGGACTGCAGATGTTAGGCAAGAATATTAATTTGAAGAACAAAGTAGTAGCTAGGGAAGCAATGGAACATGGGTGTGTGGGTACAAGGGATATGCAACAACAGTTTGCAGTGTGCAACTGAAAATAGAGCAGCAATATATAACCATAATAGGTTGGTATCATATTAGAGGAGAATGCTGTAGCAAATTACCTAAGGATTGTGTGTTTACCTATGTGTAGGTTGTTCCTGGTGTAGAAGTTAAAGTGTACGAATATTACGCACATAGTGGAGTTGGAATAACTATTGTGTATCAGATGGAGGTTATGTGGTATAGGCATACAAATACTTGCGCAAGAGTATATGTGTGTATACAAGATTAGGGGTCATAGTTTAGAAACCTATGTAGTAATGTTAAACCCATGAATTAATATGTTATGTGAGTAGGGTAAGGGAGGTAAGTTTAAATATGAGTATCCTATATAAGTATAGGTACATATAATAGGGTACATATAATAGGGTACATGTCACCTAATAGGATTAGTGAACCAAATGCAGTCTACCTAATTAAAAGGGCAATAAGATATAGATATTGAACCTATAAATAAATAAGTAAATAAATAGGATTTATTTTGACATCAAATCATTTATTGACATCATAAATGTATAAAATAGGTTACTTGGACCTCGAATCGGACTCTGACCCATGCCATCAGCTTAGGACACCAGGCGAGTATTTGTGAGGGAGTCGGTATTTGTGCCACTCGATGCCCCCGAGTCACGGCCGTACGTAGGCTCGTCAGGTTCGATGATGGGCTCGGGTTAGGACCTTCTTGCTGCTCGTGGGGTGGGGGTCTGTTGCTCGAGGTGGTGTCCCGAGGGGGCTCGCAGTATACATGTATGTATGTAGTATATAGTATATTCGTTTCAGTTTGAAGTTTATTCATATTTGCAAATATCTAGAAATGGCTATATCCATGTATCTGCGAGACCGTTCGTGGATGTACAACCGCATTCGAGATGACAGGTGCGGTGTACGAGATGAATATAACGTCGGAGTAGAACAATTCCTTCAATTCGTGAAGGCGTTTCCTCAATCCAAGGACGACAAGGACATTAAGTGTCAGTATGCAAAATATCAGAACATGAAGTTTCAACCAGAATTGGATGTGACGTATCACTTATACACAAAGGGTTTCCTTTTGAATTACTACCAGTGGACCCCACACAGAGAGCTTGTACCTTTAGCATTCCAAGCGGAGCCTTATGTGGAGCCTTATATGAATGTCCACAACAGAACTGGTGTCAAAAATGAGTACATGAACATGGTCTTCGACGCTGCGGGGCCTAGTTTCGATCCATACAATCGTGACGCAGCTGAGGAGGCATCGAATGCCGATGTCGTAAAGTTCATGGAGTTGCTGGAGAATACAAGGACTCCTTTGTACCCTGGTTGTGAGGACCATTCACCGTTGGAGGTGATCACTCGGCTCTTGTGCATAAAGTCTGACTTTAATATGTCGCAAGAATGCTAAAATAGAGTGCTCGAGTTTATTACAGATATCATGCCGGAGGGTGCCAAGTTACCAAAAGACTTCTACCGCTCTAAGAGGATGGTGAGATCCCTCTGGATAGGATACGAGAAGATCGATTGCAGTTAGAACGGATACATGCTTTACTACAAAGATCATAAGGATGCAGAAGTGTACAGATTCTGTGGTGCTGATCGCTACAAGCCAACTGCTGTAGGCAAGTCTAGAAGACCGAATGCTTCAATGTACTACTACCGTTGACGCCGTGGTTGCAGAGGTTGTTCATGGTGAAAGAGACTGCCGAGAATATGAGTTGGCACAAGCGACAATAGACCGAAGGAGTGTTAGATCACCCATCTGATGGAGAAGCGTGGAAGCAATTCGATCGAGCATATTCTAATTTTGCTTCTGATGCACGTAATGTAAGGTTGGGGCTCTGCTATGATTGTTTTACCCTATTTCGACTTTCAGGCTCCTAATATTCATGCTGGCCGATAATCCTCACTCCGTATAACCTACTGCCTTGGATGTGCATGAAGACACCTTACGTGTTCTTAACTATTATCATCCTCGGTCTGAACAACCTGAAGAGGAACATCGACGTGTACTTATAGCCGTTGATAGATGAGCTGAAGCAGCTATGGAAAACAGGGGCGTACACGTATGATGCTTCGAAAAAATAAAATTTTTAGATGCTGGCAACACTAATGTGGACAATCAACGACTTTCTGGCTTATGGAATGTTATCTGGATGGAGAACTCATGGTCGACATACATGTTCGTATTGCATGGACCGTACTAAGGCTTTCCGTTTGAGACACGGAGGAAAGTCATGCATATATTTGATTGTCACCGACAGTTCTTGTCGAAAGACCATCCGTATCATAGGAATATAACTGCTTTCCATACCGGAGCTATGGAGAAGGACGATCCACCGCCAATATGGTCCGAAGAGGACACATGGGAGCAAGTAAAAGAAATCCCAAGTGCTATTGAAGATCCTACAACGAGCAGCCGTTGCGAAGGATTTGGTGAAGATCATAACTGGACTAAAAGGAGTATATTCTGGGATCTGCCATATTGGAGCACAAGTCAGATTAGACATAACCTTGACGTCCTGCATATCGAGAAGAACATGTTTGATAACATAATTAATACTATAACGGACGTCAAGGGAAAGACAAAAGACAATCAGAAGGCCAGGTTGGACTTAGCCAAAATATATAGACACCCTACATTACACATGATAGACAACGGAAAGGGGAAGCTTTTGCGGCCAAAGGTAATCTACTCGCTGGACAAGGAGGACAAAGTGAGACTGTCACGACCCGCACCCTAGAGTAAGGGCACGAGAAGTGGGTACATCCAGCCTACGCCGCAGTGTCGGCGGTAGAACGCTGTCCTAGGTAAATCATCTAACAATATAAAGGTACTTGTACAGTTCATACTCTCCAAATGGAGGTAACATCACAACATGCTGTCTCAATCACATCTAAGGTAGAAGAATGAAGAATAGATAGATAGATAGTAACTCAAAAGAACCATAGTAGAGATGAAAAAGTCTAAGTGTCTAGTACAACATAATATCCAGAATGTCAACTCATAATAGAACAAGTCTAAGAGTCTATATACCTCAACATCTCAAAATACAACTCAGATGTGAGACAAAAAGATAATCCCGAAAGAATGTCTAGCTAAACTAGTCTAGACTGCTGGGGCAACATCCTCAGCTGCAGGTGGATCCTGCTGAGGGTCCACAACATAAGTATCATCTAGTCCTGCTCCATAATAAGTAGTCACCCATGCCTCGTCCTCATCCTCTGTAATATTTTCAACAGGTCCAATCAGGACAGGAACGAGCACAATACATCTCACGCAGTGCATAGTATGATAGGAAATATAAAGCATACAATAGAGTAAAGTACAGGAACTGCTGAAGGAAGATACATGTAGCAAAAGAGATAGCTGTAAAGGAAATATCTACTGTATATAGAGAACTAGCAGTGACTAGCGAGTCAGAGTAAAATATAGACATGTGAATGGCATAGGAGATTCATGACTACAGCTAGAAGTGATTCATGACTACAGCTACAGGGATAATATCCACATGACTATTTCCACTCCCCCATCCCCAATCAATACACAAGGATCCGTTCAAGTTATGTTAAGATTCGTAATAAGCCCATAATTGGGTGATACATGAGTGATTCATGAAGATTCATGGAGGCTCGGTGCCCATAAGAGTACATGAGTCACTAGCTGATACATGAAGATTCATGATAATAGAAGCATGAGATACATGATGTAAGTGAAACACACGTGACAAAAGTATCTGATGCTCCCGAGGGGGATAACATCTCATGAAAAGATCCATATAGTACCAATCCGTGATATCAATCGTGTCAGCATCAAGTAAAGTAAGCTAGAGCAAGAATATAAATCCTGGCAAATATGAAACGGTCAGAGAATGTACTCGCCTGATAACTGAATGTCTGAAAAGGATATACTGTCTGAGGAGAGGTGTATGGCTCCTAATCAGAGTAATACAAGTCACAATGTATCCACAAATGTAAAAATAAAGTATACAATGCATACTACATGATTCTAGGTCAATCCGGTCAGAAGTCAACTCTTGGTCAACTCTAATAGTCAACTAGGTCACAGAAAGTCATACTAGATCACAGGAAATCAAACTAAGTCAAATAAAGTCAAACAAGGTCAAACAAGTTTAATCTAGGTTAAAGTCAACTCCTGGTCAACACTCTAA
This sequence comes from Iris pallida, assembly GCA_029216955.1. Lineage (NCBI taxonomy): Eukaryota > Viridiplantae > Streptophyta > Magnoliopsida > Asparagales > Iridaceae > Iris > Iris pallida. The sequence continues at coordinate 3,877,104 of JANAVB010009595.1, forward strand.
TCAAACTAGTCAAATACTAGTCAACATGATCAATCTAGATCAAGTCTAGATCAAACTTAGACCAACTAAGGTATTGGTCAAACAAAGACTAGTCAATAAGGTGATTAAGTCAAACATGGTCAGACTAGTTGAACTAGTCATTTTTAGGTCAATTAGGTCATGGTTTGACCAATAGTTGACTTTAGTCAACCATGGTCAACAATGGTCAACCTCAAGTCAACTAGTCAAACACTAGTTAGGGTTTTATTCAAACTAGTCAAACTAGTTGTTTTAGGTCATTCCTAGTCATTTCTAGGTTAACTAGGTCAACTTTGACCTAAGGTTGACTTTGGTCAACCCTTAGTCAACAAGGGTCAACAAGTGGGTTTTGGGTCATTAGGGCTAGCCCCTAGCCATAGGCTAATGATGGGGTTTTCATATAAACCTATAACTAGAATATATATATATATATGAATATATCTATCTACTATCCATATACCCAAAATATGAATACTATATATAATTCAAACCCACATACATATAATACACTATATATGGCATATTGAGACCTAATACAAAAAAAGTATACATATACATCATATATATGTATATTCATATATATATATACATATAAACTTATATATACACTATATATATATATATAGAGGGGAAAGTGAGAGGGTCACTTAGAGAGAGAGAGAGTGACAGAATGAGAGAGTGAGACAGTGAGAGAGAGAGGAGACACACACACTGTCACAGGGGGGGAGAGTTCCAGTTTCCTGGGACTGAAAACAGTCCCCAACCCACACAATAATATACACACACACCCACAATAATCACACATGTATATACACATGTATATACATGTATACTTCCTAAAAACTTACCTACACACACACAAACATATAAACTACATATATATACACTGAAATACACATATACATGTATTAATCATAATAGAAATAGATTTGAATTTAACTTTTTCAAAACTGGAAATATCCCCAAAACTGGAAAAACTGGACCGTGCATTGGTGATATAGGTAACTCAATTTACACTCACCAAACCGAGCTAAGGCTCGATCCTATTGGTTGGTAACACTAGCCCCACACATACCCTAGTGTCCTAGGTGCCTGACACGACACCACGACATGACACGACGTGTCCACGGGTTTAAAAATACAAACGGGTAAGCCACAGTGTCACAGCATCGTGCACGCGTGCACTTAGCTCTAGGACACGACACACGTGTCTAGGAGTCTCGTGCTCGTGTCCCTAGGTTCGCCTAGGGTCAGGCTAGGTGTCCTAGTGTCTGTCTCGTGTCCAAGTGTCACACAACGTCGTGTCCGAGCCCGTATCAGAGCCTAACTGTGCGCGTGTTAGTACAGTGCACGAATCAGTGCAGAGCTAACTACGTGTCCGATACGACACGAGAAGTTATGAGACTCGAGGGGGGGCTTGTCAGAGGGTGTCCCCACCTCTGTGCCAAGTGGCACGTGTCCACGTGTCACGTGCAGCGAGCACGAGATGTGCAGCAGCAGGGGAGCCGCGCGCACTGTCGTGCTGCATCGTGCACGCGTGTCGACCAGTCTAGGGCCACGTGTGTGCAACCTTTGGTGTCGTGGTCGTGTCCTAGGATAGGTGGGGTGTCAGGGCATGTATCCAAGTTCCTGTATCGTGTCCACGACACGTGTGGACACGACAGTAAGTGTCTAACAGTGGGGTTTTTCAGTGTCACAGTGTGGTTTTTAGCAGTGTGTTCGTGTCCAATTTGGACACGGACATAACTCGAAGTGTGCTCAGAGTTACGGTTCTATGATCTACACCTATAGGGCTAAAAAGTTGTTCAAAAAGTTTTCGAAAATAATAACATTTAATTCACAGAGGCAATACATCAAACACTGTTTCCTAGCCTAGGATACATGTCCGATACGGATACCAAATCAATCCTAAATCCTACCAAACTTGTCACACAGTACCCTAGTACCTAGATGCATGCAAATATGAAGAGAAAACACAATATTAACATGGTTTATGGACATTTACCTATTTGGTGAAAAATCAAGAAAATACCCAAATAGGGGGGGGTGTTCTTCCACTTGGTGATGCCCAAAAGCTTCCAAATTCCTTGATAGCAGGCCCTAACTAGTACCCTTGATGTTGTAGGGTCCCAATGCAAAAGACTAGAGTGAATTTGGTTCAAATTTGAGGAAGTTAGGAAGGTTTGAAGAAAAGGGAATTTTTGTAGGCTTAAATTCATGTAAAATGAATCATGAATGATACAATGGGTTATATAGGAAGGTGTAGGGCTAGGGGGTGCCCTATGGCTGGCCAAGACAAGGGGGGGTGTCCTTGGGTTGCTTCCAAGCTAAGGAAGGTTGACTTCCATGTAAAGGGGTTGATATTTTGAATGTTTTATGGAAAATATCCAATAAAGCAATATTAAGATATTTATCCACCTTTACCCAATGTAAATATCTATCCCCTTATCATTCTAGGTTAGTGGCTAATCATATAGATTAGGGTAGACTAGGTTAGGGACTAATCATGATACTTAACCATGATTAATAATATTAAAAATCACAATAACTCAAATAAAGTCTAGTAAATTACCAAAATACCCTTTTGGCCAAAAACTACTAATTTGGTGTTCTAAGCCTATGGCTAAGCTCTCATGGTCATGTCAACTTCTAGGTTAAAGAAAACTAGGGTTTACACTAAGTTATACTAACAAAATCACAAGTCATAAGTCATGACTTAGCATGACTTAGGAAATGGTTCTAAGCACACTAGAAATCACCATAAATCATATCATGCCCTAAACACACTTAATAATTAATAAAAATAATAATTTTTTTCAAAAATCCCTAATTTCAGAAAACAGGGTGTTACAAGTCTACCCACCTTAAAATAATTTCGTCCTCGAAATTTAGATGATCGTACTCCTCCTAGGTCAAACCTCCAACAATCAGGGACGAAGCCACTACCTAGGCAACATACAAGGTCAAATAAGCAAAATATGGGTAGTAGACCTATACTGGGTCATATCCAAAAATTGGCTGGCAGTTTTAGGTCATAAGGTGTCCCTAAGTCAAATCGAAGCCAAAAGTAACTCCATGGGGTAAATCAGGATGGAGCCTCGGGTCAGGAAAATCGTACTAAGCAAATGAAGCACACGATGGAATGCCTGAGTGGGACACTAAGGTCATGGGTGTAGTATGTCATGTCTAGGTCATGTACGTGAAATCAGTTTTGAGAAAACAACTAGTCTTGTGCTCCAAATTTAAAAGTCACGGTAACGTGTCAACGGTGATCACAATTTAGAGTGGAAAAGATCTATGGCCTAAATTGAACCAAAAATCGTGATGAAATAGTGGTACCAGGGGGACAGGTTAAATGGGACAGTCTGCGGTCTCATCCAGGTGCACTAGTCATTCTAGATCAATACTGTCCTATGGTATCAAAACGTTCAAGCAATCTAAGGTGTCCAAATTTGGGAAGGTAAGGAAACAACAATCATCAAGACTATAGGGTCGTCTACCCTCCTATATGAAAATGGGTCATTAACAAGTGAGAAATCATTAAAGTTACCATTCCATAAAAGGAAAATTGAAAATTTTGGTACAAATAATCACAATTAGATTTTAGTCTTGACACGATCTAAGTTGATCAATTTTAGGATAAATCGAGATTGGGCAAGATGGAAAATTAATAAAATCAAGTATGAGCACGAGCATCTAATGATGAAGATCTAGGTCATGATTAAATTTAATCCAACTGGATATGAATACGAGGTTCATAGGCGATAAAATAATTCCAAGGAGAATTGTCAAGGCTGTTGTGGATAAGATTCTAGGGTAAGTTTAACTGTGTCTCTATCCACGTAGATTAATATATGAAAAAGCGAACCCAAATGCAATAGGTTGATCAGACCATCATGCGCCGGTTCTGATTAGATAATATATTAGTGGGTGTACACCCAATAAAATATACCATGATCAAGCTCGAAAAGGATAAGCTTGTAAAACTTAAGAATAAATTTATAGCATAAGATATAAGTAAGGGTGGAAATGATGAAAGAAGATACATAGTCCAAGATTCTTAACCAATCGGGTCAAGCATTCATGGTAAGGTACAAGGTTAAGTATTTGAGGGTTCAAGCAGAACACCATCACATGCCAGGTCGAAAGAATTGAGCCAAGGTGGATCTCTAATTGAAATAAGAATTAATTTAGTATCATGGTAGAGGTTATAGTTTAGCCATTTAACCAGAAAATTATATCAAGATAATGGAGTACAAGGAGACGAGTTTTTGTAGGACATGGAATACCTACATGAAGGTAGGCTAGTCTAGGTCTTACATGTGAAGTTTGTTGGGAGGTAACAGCTAGTATTATACTCTGAATATCTAGGTCACGATAAAGGACGTCCAAGGATCTAGAATAGAAAGTGGGAGTTTGAGACGTGACAAATTGATGCAAAAATTAAGAAGACCAAATTAACCCATAGAATAAAATTAATTAGGAATCCAGTAAATAATTTAGGAACACAGTCTTAGGGATAGATAGGCTACTAGATGAATATAGTTAGGGTTCGATCAATCAAAGGTCAAGGTTAGAAAGTCTCAATAAGTCTTGATTTGAGGAAATGTCGAGTAAGTCAGGTTTGGGATACAATCACATAGTTTGGTAGAAAAAGTTTAAGCAAGATGCAGAATAGAGGGGATAGTTCATTTCAAGGGTAAGCAATCAGCAAGAGAATTAGATGGCAAGAAACAGATAAGAATTTTCTCATAAATGTGATTGAGTACCTTAAAAATAAAAGATATTAATCTAACACTAAGAAATTAAAATCAACAACTACAAAAATTTTAAAATCATCAACTAATACCAGGATTCAAAGTTCTACAGTGAATCCTCCAAAATCAAATTCAATCAAGGGAAAAGGAGTTTAAATCGTAATTTCAAATGAGATTCTCAAGGGTCATCCCAGGAATCTTTCAAAGTATCCTAGCAGTGATTGAGTATCCACTCTCTCTAAGCCTATTGCTCAAATCCTATCGCAGGCTGTAGTGATACTCTAGTTCGAATACCACTACATAAACTCGACCTGCATGGGCCACCACTAAAAACGTGTCACGACCCGCACCCTAGAGTAAGGGCACGAGAAGTGGGTATGTCCAGCCTACGTCGCAGTATCGGCGGTAGAACGCTGTCCTAGGTAAATCATCTAACAATATAAAGGTACCTGTACAGTTCATACTCTCTAAATGGAGGTAACGTCACAACATGCTGTCTCAATCACATCTAAGGTAGAAGAATGAAGAACAGATAGATAGATAGTAACTCAAAAGAACCATAGTAGAGATGAAAAAGTCTAAGTGTCTAGTACAACATAATATCCAGAATGTTAACTCATAATACAACAAGTCTAAGAGTCTATATACCTCAACATCTCAAAATACAACTCAGATGTGAGACAAAAAGATAATACCGAAAGACTGTCTAGCTAAATTAGTCTAGACTACTGGGGCAACATCCTCAGCTGCAGGTGGATCCTGTTGAGGGTCCACAACATAAGTATCATCTAGTCCTGCTCCATAATAAGTAGTCACCCATGCCTCGTCCTCATCCTCTGTAATATTTTCAACAGGTCCAATCAGGACAGGAACGGGCACAATATATCTCACGCGGTGCATAGTATGATAGGAAATATAAAGCATACAATAGAGTAAAGTATAGGAACTGCTGAAGGAAGATACATGTAGCAAAAGAGATAGCTGTAAAGGAAATATCTACTGTATATAGAGAACTAGCAGTGACTAGTGAGTCAGAGTAAAATATAGACATATGAATGGCATAGGAGATTCATGACTACAGCTAGAAATGATTCATGACTACAGCTACAGGGATAATATCCACATGACTATTTCCACTCCCCCATCCCCAATCAATACACAAGGATCCGTTCAAGTTATGTTAAGATTCGTGATAAGCCTATAATTGGGTGATACATGAGTGATTCATGAAGATTCATGGAGGCTCGGTGCTCATGAGAGTACATGAGTCACTAGCTGATACATGAAGATTCATGATAATAGAAGCATGAGATACATGATGTAAGTGAAACACACGTGACAAAAGTATCTGATGCTCCCGAGGGGGATAACATTTCATGAAAAGATCCATATAGTACCAATCCGTGATATCAATCGTGTCAACATCAAGTAAAGTAAGCTAGAGCAAGAATATAAATCCTGGCAAATATGAAACGGTCAGAGAATGTACTCGCCTGATAACTGAATGTCTGAAGAGGATATACTGTCTGAGGAGAGGTGTATGGCTCCTAATCAGAGTAATACAAGTCACAATGTATCCACAATGGTAAAAATAAAGTATACAATGCATACTACATGATTCTAGGTCAATCCGGTCAGAAGTCAACTCTTGGTCAACTCTAATAGTCAACTAGGTCACAGGAAGTCATACTAGATCACAGAAAATCAAACTAAGTCAAATAAAGTCAAACAAGGTCAAACAAGTTTAATCTAGGTTAAAGTCAACTCCTGGTCAACACTCTAATCAAACTAGTCAAATACTAGTCAACATGATCAATCTGGATCAAGTCTAGATCAAACTTAGACCAACTAAGGTATTGGTCAAACAAAGACTAGTCAATAAGGTGATTAAGTCAAACATGGTCAGACTAGTTGAACTAGTCATTTTTAGGTCAATTAGGTCATGGTTTGACCAATAGTTAACTTTAGTCAACCATGGTCAATAATGGTCAACCTTAAGTCAACTAGTCAAACACTAGTTAGGGTTTTAGTCAAACTAGTCAAACTAGTTGTTTTAGGTCATTCCTAGTCATTTCTAGGTTAACTAGGTCAACTTTGACCTAAGGTTGACTTTGGTCAACCCTTAGTCAATAAGGGTCAACAAGTAGGTTTTGGGTCATTAGGGCTAGCCCCTAGCCATAGGCTAATGATGGGGTTTTCATATAAACCTATAACTAGAATATATATATATAAATATATCTATCTACTATCCATATACCCAAAATATGAATACTATATATAATTCAAACCCACATACATATAATACACTATATATGGCATATTGAGACCTAATACAAAAAAAGTATACATATACATCATATATATGTATATTCATATATATATATACATGTAAACTTATATATACACTATATATATATATATATATATATAGAGGGGAAGTGAGAGGGTCACTTAGAGAGAGAGAGAGTGACAGAATGAGAGAGTGAGACAGTGAGAGAGAGAGGAGACACACACACTGTCACAGGGGGGGGGAGAGTTCCAGTTTCCTGGGACTGAAAACAGTCCCCAACCCACCCAATAATATACACACACACCCACAATAAACACACATGTATATACACATGTATATACATGTATACTTCCTAAAAACTTACCTACACACACACAAACATATAAACTACATATATATACACTGAAATACACATATACATGTATTAATCATAATAGAAATAGATTTGAATTTCACTTTTTCAAAACTGAAAATATCCCCAAAACTGGAAAAACTGGACTGTGCATTGGTGATATAGGTAACTCAATTTACACTCACCAAACCGAGCTAAGGCTCGATCCTATTGGTTGGTAACACTAGCCCCACACATACCCTAGTGTCCTAGGTACCTGACACGACACCACGATACGACACGGCGTGTCCACGGGTTTAAAAACACAAACGGGTAAGCCACAGTGTCACAGCATCGTGCACGCGTGCACTTAGCTCTAGGACACGACACACGTGTCTAGGAGTCTCGTGCTCGTGTCCCTAGGTTCGTCTAGGGTCAGGCTAGGTGTCCCAGTGTCTGTCTCGTGTCCAAGTGTCACACAGCGTCGTGTCCGAGCCCGTATCAGAGCCTAACTGTGCGCGTGTTAGTACAGTGCACGAATCAGTGCAGAGCTAACTACGTGTCCGATACGACACGAGAAGTTGTGAGACTCGAGGGGGGGCTTGTCAGAGGGTGCCCCCACCTCTGTGCCAAGTGGCACGTGTCCACGTGTCACGTGCAGCGAGCACGAGATGTACAGCAGCAGGGGAGCCGCGCGCACTGTCGTGCTGCATCGTGCACGCGTGTCGACCAGTCTAGGGCCACGTGTGTGCAACCTATGGTGTCGTGGTCATATCCTAGGATAGGTGGGGTGTCAGGGCATGTGTCCAAGTTCCTGTATCATGTCCACGACACGTGTGGACACGACAGTAAGTGTCTAACAATGGGGTTTTTCAGTGTCACAGTGTGGTTTTTAGCAGTGTGTTCGTGTCCAATTTGGACACGGACACAACTCGAAGTGTGCTCAGAGTTATGGTTCTATGATCTACACCTATAGGGCTAAAAACTTGTTCAAAAAGTTTTCGAAAATAATAACATTTAATTCACAGAGGCAATACATCAAACACTGTTTCCTAGCCTAGGATACGTGTCCGATACGGACACCAAATCAATCCTAAATCCTACCAAACTTGTCACACAGTACCCTAGTACCTAGATGCATGCAAATATGAAGAGAAAACACAATATTAACATGGTTTATGGACATTTACCTATTTGGTGAAAAATCAAGAAAACACCCAAATAGGGGGGGGGGGTGTTCTTCCACTTGGTGATGCCCAAAAGATTCTAAATTCCTTGATAGCAGGCCCTAACTAGTACCCTTGATGTTGTAGGGTCCCAATGCAAAAGACTAGAGTGAATTTGGTTCAAATTTGAGGAAGTTAGGAAGGTTTGAAGAAAAGGGAATTTTTGTAGGCTTAAATTCATGTAAAATGAATCATGAATGATACAATGGGTTATATAGGAAGGTGTAGGGCTAGGGGGTGCCCTATGGCCGGCCAAGACAAGGGGGGGTGTCCTTAGGTTGCTTCCAAGCTAAGGAAGGTTGACTTCCATGTAAAGGGGTTGATATTTTGAATGTTTTATGGAAAATATCCAATAAAGCAATATCAAGATATTTATCCACCTTTACCCAATGTAAATATCTATCCCCTTATCATTCTAGGTTAGTGGCTAATCATATGGATTAGGGTAGACTAGGTTAGGGACTAATCATGATACTTAACCATGATTAATAATATTAAAAATCACAATAACTCAAATAAAGTCTAGTAAATTACCAAAATACCCTTTTGGCCAAAAACCACTAATTTGGTATTCTAAGCCTATGGCTAAGCTCTCATGGTCATGGCAACTTCTAGGTTAGAGAAAACTAGGGTTTACACTAAGTTATACTAACAAAATCACAAGTCATAAGTCATGACTTAGCATGACTTAGGAAATGGTTCTAAGCACACTAGAAATCACCATAAATCATATCATGCCCTAAACACACTTAATAATTAATAAAAATAATAATTTTTTTCAAAAATCCCTAATTTCAGAAAACAGGGTGTTACAGAGACTTTGTAGATGGATCCAGGATTTGAAATTTTTGTACGGATACGTCTCCAATCTAAGAAGATGTGTCGACATAAAGGAGTATAAACTGACCGGAATGAAGAGCCACGATTGCTACGTATTCATTGAGAGGTTAATTCCTGTTACATTTTGGGAATTATTACCGCCGGTAGTCTGGGATCCATTAACAGAGCTTAGCACATTCTTCGGAGATCTTTGTTCTAGCAAGTTGCTCGTCGATCATTTAAAGAAGCAAGAGAAGGACATTATGGTAACACTTTGCAAACTTGAGAGAATTTTTCCTCCTGCATTCTTTGACTCAATAGAGCATTTGCCGATTCATCTTGTCCATGAGGCTCTTGTTGCTGGACCTGTCGGTTATTGTTGGATGTACCCATTCGAGTGACAGTTGAACTACCTGAAGAGGAAGATAAAAAATAAGGCACGGGTGGAGGGTTCTATTTGTGAAGCATATGTCCTTGAGGAGATTTTGAACTTCTGTTCCATGTATTTCCAGCCTCATATTGCTATAAACAGAACAAGAGCTCCCAGAAATGACGACGACCATGAAGATGGTAATGAGGCAAAGCTGAAAGTATTTAATGCCTACGGAAAACCATCTGGTAAAATAAAAAAAAGTTATCTGAATGACGACGAGGTTAGGGCTGCAATGTTATATGCATTGCTCAACTGCAACGAGGAAGAAGTGGACAAGCTAGAGGGGTAAGTAAAATTATTTCGCGTGCTTCGTTGCTTCTCAATATAACTAATATACCTATGCTTCGTTGCTTTTCAGCATGTTTAAGGATGACGTAACGTCCAATAATCTGTAATTAACCGAGGAGGAAGTAGAACAGCAAATGAGACTTTATTTTCCTTTTTGGTTGAGAGCATATATAAGGATATCTTCATAATTTACTTTTTCTGTGCATATATAGTTGCATAGAATAATTAAGTTAGCATCGTTTATTTTGTATTTAGGTTGATCGTTCGGAGGCAATCCTTGAGAATGAGTATATTAAAACTCTAGCCAGGGGACCAATTTATCATGTGAAGACCTGGCCAAGTTACTACGTAAATGGCTTCAGATTCAAGTCAACAAATGCTCGAATAAGAGACAACTTCTTGGATATGGATTCTACGAAGAATAGCTGTTTGTGGATTAAATCTTCAAACTACAAAGAAGTCGACCCAGGCAATGACTTCTTTGGCGTCTTACGGGAGATTACAGAAGTGACATAAAATTATGTCATTGAACCTTTTAAGATCGTCCTGTTCAGATGTGACTGGTTCGATCTGATCCATGGTCGAGGTTGGAGAGTTGACCAATATGGTCTTGTCGACATAAATTATCGTCGTCGATATCAAGCTTATAAGTCGTTTCTTATAACAAGCCAGGCTCAACTAGTTTACTTTACCAGCTATCCAAAACGAGGAGCCGGGATATCAGATTGGTGGGCAGTCTGTAAGACTAAAGCTCAGAATACCTTCGATGTCGATAAGATAACTTATCAGGAAGACTAACTAACTCTTATTACAAATATTATCGATGTAGACTCAACGGAAGTTACTCATGACATGTTTCATCAATTGGAAGAGGTAGAAGTATCGGAAGAGGAAGAAGAAGTTGATAGAAGTGAAGAGGAAGAGGAAGAGGAAGAGGAACAAGATAAATTTTCAGAAGAGGATTGGATATGTTTGATTTCCATATGTAGTATTGTCTACTTTTGTTGGCCGATTGACCTAAATTTGTAATACTTTTATGGCCTAGTGGTCTGGTTTGTTGATTATGACACTTAATTTTTATATATACTTTTGTGGTCTAGCTAGTAGTCTAGTTTGGTGATTATTTTTGTATATACTTTTGTGCCCAGGTAGCTTAGTTTCTATTTCATATTTGTATTTGTTTTAATTTTCTCTAATATTTGTTTTTTTCAGATATGGCTCGACATTGATCCTTTGGTACCGGTGCTGGTGGGAGTCAACGAGTAGGATGGTCTCCATCTATCATTCCTCCTACCGGGTCCTCCTCATCCCCCCGCACTCCATCATACACTAGCGATCTAGTTGCCGGTAGTGGCTCCATACCCGGCTCTAGCAGTTCCAGGTTAGGGCCGTCTACTTCTACGCCGCCAGTACCGTCGAGTATTCCAGAGGCCGACCCCACTATTGAGGAGGAGGCCGAGGCCGAGGCCCACGTCGAGGGCGAGGGCTATGGCGAGACCCACACCGAGGGCGAGGCCCATATCGAGGGGCAGGCTCCGGGCAGGGGTAGGTGCAGGGGCAGGGGTGGGACAGGGGCAGGCTGCAGCTCCTATTTGAGACATATGCTCCGTGTCACCCGGAGGGGGATCAGAGGTTGGAGATTTGGGCCTGTACTCGTGCCAGGCGGTAAGTAAAATTGTTGCATTTAATTTGTTTAAATTTATTATAAACTTGTTTAATAAATTTTACTTTCTATTTTATAGTTATTATCCCTCCTCCGTACACCGGTCGCTGGGTACATTCCTTCGGCAGAACTACGGGGGACCCTGGATCAACTGGAGGGATGTCCCGGCTGACAAGAAGGCCTCCTGGTTTAAGCACTTCTCGGTACGTAAAAGTTTATATCCTTTTAACATTTAATATGTTATGTTACAATATACATACCACTATTATTTTTTCAGCGAACTTACTTCTTTCCTCCCTACCGTGCCGTTGATGTCGAGTCTATTTTTTCTAGCATCGCCAGCAAGCTCATTAGGGACGCGATCCTCGACCAAAAGGATAGCAAGCATCGGGGAGAGCCTACTCAGGGTTGGATCTCTGTCGCTGATTGGGCGAAAATGAATAGGAGATTCGAGAAGGGAACCTACAAGGAGAAGTCCACGAAGAACAAATAAGCATGACAGGCGGGGTCGCAGTCGTGTGGTAGGTCACGGTCCATCATGGATTTTTTCACTCATATGGTACATATTTCGCCGTATGCCCGTAATTAATACTTTATAGTAATATATTTCTTTCAACTTAACTGACAAATCATATAATAATTTCCTAACAGGTTGACTCGGGAGAGGACCCGAATATGGTGACCTTGTTCCTCGCTACGCACACGAAGGGGGAGCGGTTCGTCGACGACAAGGCCTGGGACACCTACGTAAGTTTTACTTGCTAGTTTATTACTATTAACTTTTAGTTACGTAGAGAATTCATATAGATGTTATACGTAAATTTTACTTAATGCTAGTTCATTATTATTAATTTTTATTATGTAGAGAATTCATATAGATATTATTTCTAGGGCGAGTTTTTGAGGCTTAGGAAGGCCGGGTCGACACAGTCAGAGGGAGCTGGAGCTACCACTTCCCAGCAGCTCCCGACAGTCGCAACTCAGTCAGATGCGAGCTGTGGATGAGGGTCGTTGGTGGCATGTATAGGGGTACGTACTATGGTACGGGCTCCTATGGGTCTTTCATTGCTTCACAGGCCTCTAGGACTGCCACTAGTGTGCCTGGTCCCGAACAGACTAAGGAGTCGCTGTTAGCCCAGCAGAGTATCGATGCACAGATCGCAGCTCTGCGTGACAAGATGCTGCAGAGGATGGCGACATCGTAGTCGTAGCCGTATATGAATGATCCTGTGCTCATCTCACATTTTTAGAGGCTTGAGGAGACGACTGAGACGCTATGACAGAGTACACGTGTTACGCAGGAGACTACGCAGCGGTTGGTCGAACAAATACAGCAGTTTTACGAGATAGCTACGGAGTGACTGTCTGGTACGCCGGGAGCATCGTCTACATCCGGGGGTATACGGGAGGACATGTTCGTCAGCCTGTCACCAGTAGAGTATTAGATGATCCTTGTATTACGATGATAGTCATCTATGTAGAAGCATGGAATTTCACAACCAGAAAGCCCATGCGCCAGACACTACATGCGCTAGCACTCAGACGAAGAACTTCACAGCAAAGTCAATAAGTATAGACATTTGAAGAAGGACTTTTTATTTTATATAAAAGTCTATTACATGTCTAGAAAAGGTTGTACAAAGGAGAATTTCTACAAAGGAAAGATCCTAAGTCTACAGCCAGCGGCCACCATGCGTCTCCAGATAGGCGCAGCATCACTATGCACCTCCATCCAGGCGCATCCTGCCATCTCTTCAGCAGCTCAGTTATGTGCATCCAGCCCAGCTATGTGCATCCAGCTCAGTTATGTGCATCCAGTCCAGCTATGTGCATCCCTTCAGCCAAATTCTTCCAGCCAGGCTCACCTGGCCGAGCAGAGCCCAGCGCCGCTCTTCCAGCCAGGATCCACAAAGTATTTAACCCTCTGGCTGGAACCAAGGAAGAGAGGAGCACGGCAAAGCTGTGGCCAGGGGAGGCTTCGAAAGAGCCTCCAAAGCCCAAGGAAGACCGTGATCGAAATCATGGCACAAGGAAGCTCTCAACACAACCAGAGTGGGCGACACCCACTTTGAAGGAAGAGAAAGCCTAGCGCCGCCATTTCGATCTACGGCTCTTCCCGAACAACGGAGACGAGGCCCGAGCATCCCTATCTTTGGATGCAACAGGCACCTTCCGCCTGCCTCGGAAGCCCTCGACTCCGTCTTTTGGATGTAACAGTCACCTTCAAGTACATCGAAGACAACACAGCGTCTCATCTTCACCCTCGGGAGCACTTCGTCAACAGAATGCACCCGCATGTTCAAGTTCATATTGAAAGTACGTGAGGGAATAAGAAGCAAATCTTCTCTCCATGCCACTATTTATAGGCCGGGCAGATCAAACCCACGTGCCAAGTGGATGGCCCTCCGAATTCCGTACAATGAATTTACATTAAATGGATGAACCGTACGCTTCGAATTTAGCCAAACGGCTATTTATAGCACTCGAAGAGCGAGACAGCCGCATCATTAAAAGACATGTCCGATGCGCCAGCAGCGCATCACACGGACGCGCCCTTCGGCATCAGGCGCATCACACAGACGCGCCCTACAGTACTCGGCGCATTACAGAGGGTGCGCCCCCACACATCTCCATACCGAGTGGAACGCCAACCGACGTGCCCACTCAGCTGTCCATCGAACGTCACAAACATTAAATGCTGAACTGACACCAGAGTTGGCAGCACGCTTCCCAAAGTCTGAACAGTTGACAGATTTTTCAGAGAACGAAGCGTCGGCAACGTCAGCATCATCATGACTTTATTTCGACGGCTACTGCCACGTGGCCACTCCACCATCAGCACGTACCTCTACGGCCATGCGTCCAAAAGCCATGCGCCTCAGACTGCTCTCTGATCCCGAAAGACAGAAAGAAAGTCGCCTGCATGCGCCCTAAATGGTTTGTAACTCCTAAAGGTTATGAGCCGCAGCCTCCTCCTGCGCCCAATCCAAGGTGCAGCCCACCAGATCACTCCTCTCCACCAAATCCGAGATCTTCGAACCATGAGTCGACGACACGTGTCCTTTGACTCAACTCATCCAAGATTTCAGCAACGGAAAGATCTCCTCTCTGCTACGTGCCGGCTCACAACAGCAGTATGAAGAGTTCTCCCCCTCGATCAGGGCACAGCATCCATGCGCCTCCATCAGCAACCTCCACGTGGCGTCTCCACACCGGCGCATCCTGCATGCGCGCATGAGCAGCCAGCCTGCAAAACTATAAATAGAAGGATCATCTCCTTCACACAAAGGGGACAGACACAGAGGAGACTCACAACACAGAGAGAATCCACAACAGAGAATCACCGGAGAGGCAGTTCTAGACACTCAACATCTTCCTCCTTTCTGCAAGCTCCAGCACCCAGAGCAATCAATACCTTCAGAGAACCGATAACCGTCGTCAGCCGGTCAACGGAGTCAACGCATTACCACTCGCTCCATTGGCACTAAGGACCCAGCTTAAACAAAAGTGTACTCCTAGGACTACATCTAAGTCCTATATTGTATCACTGTTCTGTTTGTATTAAAATTTCAATCAAAACAATTTTAATGGCAAACAAGCTGGCGACTCTGCTAGGGACTTCTTTCTCCTCTACCGAGAAAGTCGTGTCACAGGCCGACGACGTGAAGGTGGGCTCCTCCCACAAGACGCTGGTAGTGCGCCTCAATCAACAGGCGTACGAGGAGTTCATTTCTGAAGGAAGTACGAGTCCTTCGAAGCGGCTGTCGAAGCCGAAGAAGACCCGCGCAGTCTGGGTGCGCAAAGTCGACGCCTCGGGCACCACCGTTGAAGGGGATGTGCCCATCCAGCCTTCCCTTCCTGCTGACGTCCTCAGCAGTCAAGGTGCGCCCGCTGATGCAGCGCATCTCTCGGGAAAGCGTGCGGCTGACCACGTTCCCCAGCCATCTTTCTCTCAGGCGAGGAAGATACGTCGACGGAGCAGGGGCGCAGCCAATGTCCCGCGCATCACTTCTGATGCGCCACAAAGAGCCTCTGTCTTTGACAGACTCACTCGCTGTAATGGCGAGGAGAATTTGGATGCTGAGTACTATGCGCCCCAGTGGGCTGGTACGAAGAAATCTAAGGCGGCACGGGCCATGCGCCACAAACGTGCTATGCTAGCAGCCGGCCAGAGGCACGCGCTTACAATCACGGGCGCTGCCGATGGCAAGCTGTACAAGGTTGACTCAAGTGCTTCTGCACCAACAACGAGTCGACCTTCAAAGTCCTCATCTCGCTTGGGCGCATTCACTGCGTGCACAACCAAGCCGAGAGAGGCAAACTCAGTGGTCTTGAACTCCCGCGCCTCCTCTGGTTGTGCGTTTGAGGTCCGTTCAAGTCACTTCAAATGTTGTGGTTCCTCCACTACTGATCGTGATGCCTGCTTGGTATTAGATCAGGGGGCGCAGCACTCACCCGACCACCTCGGCGCTTGGCCCTGCCATGCGCCTGAGAGGGGTGTAAGGGTAGCACTCTCCTCCAACGACCTGCACAACGTGATCACTCACAAGCGCCGGTCAGGAGAGTTGACCAACAAGCACGATGCGCCTCTCACGGGGCACACTTGTGCAGTGGTCACCATCAACTGCTGTTGCAAGTCGGCAGTACCGCCAAAGCAGTCGGTCTTCCAACGACTACAATCATCGACACCCCTCCGACATCGCCTTGGGACGAAGGTGTCAGCAGAAGAGGAGCTAAAGGTTGCTTCATGCAATGTGATCTCCAACTCCTCATCTGTCCGGAAGACGACTGCCAATTCCTCGTCTTCATCCAAAAGCCAGCCGAGGAAAACTAAGGCAGCTGTCTCGACCTCTGGAGTGTTCGAAGGCACTCGGTCGAGGAAGAAGTTCTTGGAGGAAGCTGGGGGTAGCCAGACCCTTGTCGAGCCTCCTTCCGAAGACGAAGATGTCCAAAGCACAACTGCGGCGGATCTTCATCAAGGCGAAGATGGCCTCCCTGAAGCCCCTCAAAATGATGATGTCCTCCAGGACACCGCCGGGGGTAGTGCTGGAAACGAAGAGGCCTTTCAAGACAGAGCTAAGGGCAGTCAGGCCCTTGCAGATGCGCCTGTCGAAGACGAACTCCAGAATGTGGCTGGGGGTAGCCAAATACCAGGAGAAGTGACTCCCCCACATGAGAGCGAGGATGAGAGCGAAGCCTCAACTAATCCATCCACTTCCGGCCGTGTCATGACAGTATACATGACCGGAGGTGATCTTGAGACTGATGCGCCGCCACAGGACATTGTCCAGCGCATAGACTCGCTAGAGGGAGGACTCAAAACCCTCTCTGCCTCAATGCAAGCACTGACTCAAGCAGTGTTTGAGATGCGGTCGGCCTTGATCAGGACACCTTCAAATGGTCCCGACCCAGGAGCCAATGGAGAGTCGAGTGTGCCCCTCCAACGGATACCCTCAGACACAGAAGCACCCCGGACGTCGGAGCCCTCAAACGCTCCACTCCGGGTGGTACCTCCTTCCCCGACTCCTAGCTCCACGGAGGACGTGGTCGAAATGATCAAAGATCTGCGGGAGCGCTTCGAGTCCAAGAACAGGCAGGAGGAGCGCCAGAAGATGGGCATTCCCCAGCCTTATCCCCTTGAGTGGAACAAGGTGGTTTATCCCCCAAAGTATAAACCATAAACACTCACGCCGTATGACGGGAAGGACTCTCCACGATGGTACCTGACGTACTTCCAGTCGCAGACAGGGCATCTTTCGAAGGAGGACGCGCTCCTCACCAGCATCTTTGTTGGGGCCCTAAAAGGGGTAGCGTATGACTGGTACTACAGCCTCCCCGATAATTCCATATCATCCTTCGACGACCTGACACGCCTCTTCTTCGACCGCTTCTACGACGGTGGGAAGGACATGACGATGGCGTCTCTCATTGAGATACGCCAGAAGGACAAGGAAACGGTTCGGACATTCATCGAACGCTTCCGTCAGGCCTGCTTCAGGCTACCTCCAGGCATGCCAGAGCATGCGCTTCTCTTCGCTTGCAGTATGAACATGCTGTCTACAGTACAGCTCTGGCTTAACTCTACTCCCCCTCCCGACTGGAGCTCCCTAATCATCGAAGCTGAAGCTGCAGAGAAGAAGGCGGCCAATGCACGTCTTCTGGGTGTTAGCTTCCCCGCCTTTGACGATAAGGGGAAAAAGTTCGCAATCAACAACTCCGGACGAGAAACAAAGGGGAAACAGGCATTGACTGTTAATGCATCGAAGGGCGCATCTGCGCCTACTCAAAAGCCTCTACTGGCACCGAGACCCAAGGAGGTTTATTCATTCAATGATGACGACACCCTGCAACTCTTTGAGATACTGAAGCAGGGTGACAAGATCAAGCTTCCGGACCCGAAGCGGCCCGATAAAGTCGGGAAAGTGGACAACCCGAGGTACTGTCACTACCATCGGTTTGTCGGACACCCGACCAAGGACTGCTACGTCCTCAAAAATTACATCCAGCGCATGATCAATGCGGATGTAATCTCCGTCGACTACGAAGAGAAGACGGTGTCAGCTAATGTGGTGTCACTTCAGTTCGGCACCTTGCCGCCGACTACCACACAAGATGGCATCGTCCCCATCCCTAAGGCGACAATGGAGGTGGTGAACTTGCCACCCACCCGTGACAATGTGAGTGGACTTGTCCCACTCACCATATCTCGAGGAGAGGTCCTCTGGGTTCACCCCGACCTCGTCTCCGAGGTAACTCAACCGGAGGTACGCCCTACCTCCAAAGCAAAAGGCAGGAAGATCAAGTCTTGCCGCACGGTCTCTTCTTCAACGGAAGAGGCGCTTCCTGTACAGACGCATGCACAACAGAACTCCCAGCCCGGTGAAGCTGCCGCCGATGTGGTGCCTCCTGGCACCAACCCTGAGGAGGGTCCATCCAAACCCTCAGCAGCCAATAAACAAAAGCAAGTGGAGTCCCGTTTCGACAGACCTCTGTGGAAAGAAAATGCTTCGGGGCTAGCCAAGCCCCACAATTTTGACATTCTGGCACAACTGGCCAGTACTCCTGCACGCTTGTCTTTGTTCGAGCTCCTGCGTCTCTCCAAGGACTCCCGAGAAGCTCTCTGCGAAGCTCTGAAGGATGCCGAATCCTTTCTCAGTCAAATCAAGCAGCCTGAAGACCTTCCAACTACTTGTGCACACTGTCATTGTGCGGATGAAGTTATCCCAAACATAACTTTCACCCAACAAGACATGCTGCTCAAGCATCACCGACATAACCGACCGTTGTATTACACAGGGTACATCGGTTCGGTAAAGGTGAGCAGGATTCAGATCGATCCGGGGTCTTCCCTAAACATCATTCCAAAGGTGCTGCTATCAAAGCTGGGGATCCCAATGTACCGGCTGGCGCCCTCCAATACGACCATCAGTGGCTTCAACGCTAGCAAGAGCGAGCCACTGGGCAAGATCCGGCTGAAGTGTCACATCGGCAGCCTCAAAACTGAGGTGACTTGTTATGTGGTGGATGCCGAGGTCAACTACAACATCTTACTCGGACGACCATGGTTACATGAGTACATGGTGGTGCCCTCCACGCTCCACCAATACATGAAATATGTATCCACCAACGGCGTCATCCGGACGGAGTTTACAGATATCGATCCTTTCAAAGGGATTGAGGCCTACTTCACCGATTCTGACTTGTACAAGCCACTTGACGAGGAGGAAGCCAACGACGCCGATGATGAAGCAGAGACGGCAACAGAGCCGGAATTGGAGCCCGAAATGACTCCCGACGCCCCCTTGAAAATCCGATTGAAGGGCAAGACTCCCCAGAAGGCGCCTCCAATGAGCATCAAGCTATCAGGGAAAGCACCGACTCACGAAGCTCCCCTGAAGATACGCCTCAAGGGAAAGCCACCTCAAACAGCGGCTCCCCTGGTGGTAAAATTACAAGGGAAGGCGCCACTCATCGGAGGCGCAACCGAGGCACCTCTCAAGGTGCGTCTCAAAGACAAGCCGCCGCAGTCATCCAAAATGCCGGAGAGGGCTCACATAACCCTCTCAGACCCCAAAGTCAGAGCGGTGGAGGACTCTCCTGATCCGGCCCCAGTGCTTACAGATGAGGAGCTTGGCGAATATATCTCTGCTGATGTAGACGCACCCTCCTTAGACAATGTAATCCCAAGGAATAAAATCTCGCACTTTATCAATAATAGAGTGTCTTTCAATTATTCTTGTCTTCCACACTGGAATGCCATGTATACATTAGACAACGCTCTACGGTCGTTGCAAACACAAATAACGACCGTCCACCATAATCGAGTGGCCCCGTCTCAAGGAGTCTTCATAATTCCCCCACGAAGCCGAGACGAAGGCACCATCATCTCGGGCAAAGTCGAGCGTCATCAGGACCTCCCGTCAATCGAGCCCGAACCTGATACCAGCAGAGTACAAGTCTATCGGTACACGGATACGGCAAAGCGCATCATCCAAAAGATGGGCTACGACCTGAAAAGCAATAAAGGCCTAAACTACGGCAAGGGTCGGCATCTCCCTGTCCGGCTTTCGATGTCCAATGGAAAGCCACAGGATTACTATAATCGGACTCGACGGGGGTTAGGCTATGTCACGCCGCCATCAACTCCAGAGAGTTCAGACGCAGAAGACATTGAACATTCCCACTCGTCTGAAGCATCGACGTGGGATTCCGATACCAGTATCGGATCAGTCTTCAGGAAAGTGCTGTCAGCTAACATGACATCGGCGCAACCTCAGAAAGATGAAGGCGAAGACCAACCGCCGGAACCCTTCGAAGAGGAACCCTGGGCTCAACGCCTAGGAGAACAATGGGAATCTCGTTTTGAGTTACGAGAACCTCCCACCGAAGACGAAGTCGAGCAGATCGACCTCGGGGATGGGTCTTCTTCTAAACCCATCTTTATCAGCAAAAGCTTAGAAGGAGAAGACCGAGAATCTTTAGTCCAACTGGCTAAAGAGTATATTGACGTCTTCGCCTGGAGCTACGAAGACATGCCGGGTCTCGATCCACAGATCACGATGCATAGGTTGAACATCTTACCAGATGCCAAACCTATCAAACAACAACAGCGACGCTTCCGCCCGTGAGGAACAACACCCGTGAGGAACAAACCTATCATCTATGCCATCGATCAGGAGGTGGACAAGCTCTTGACCAGTGGCTTCATCCGTGAGGAACAACACCCGGACTGGGTAGCCAACGTCGTCCCTGTCACCAAGAAGAACGGGAAGATACGAGTCTGTATCGACTTCAGGGATCTCAACTCTGCTTGCCCGAAGGATGAATTCCCGCTCCCAATCACCGATGTAATGATCAACAACACATGTGGCTTTGAACGCATATCCTTCATGGACGGGTATTCAGGCTACAATCAAATCAAGATGTTCCCCGATGACGCAAAACACACGTCATTCAGGACTCCGAAAGGTGTTTTCTGCTACACAGTAATGCCCTTCGGCTTGAAGAATGCCGGTGCAACATACCAATGGGCGATGAGTACCATCTTCCGTCAACATCTTCGCAAGACAGTTGAGTGTTATGTTGACGACATCGCAGTCAAAAGCCGCCTCAAAAGAGATCACCTACAGGACCTGAGGACGGTCTTTGATCTTATGCGGGCACATCAACTCAAAATGAACCCCGCTAAATCCTTCCTAGGGGTTTCTAGCGGCAAATTCTTGGGCTTTGTCATCACGGCAAAAGGCATTCATGTCGATCCCGAGAAGACTAAAGCCATCCTCAACATGGACCCTCCGAAGAACCTTCGAGAACTTCGGGGCTTACAGGGATGTCTGGCATTCATCCGGAGGTTCATAGCAAACCTCTTCAGTAAATGTCAACCCTTTACTCAGCTCATGAAGAAGGGAGTCTCTTACGTCTGGACAGAGGAGTGCCAAAAGGCTTTCGACGACATCAAGGCTTACTTGACAAGCCCGCCAGTCCTAGTGGCACCTGTCGCCGGCAAACCATTCCTCCTCTACGTCCGTGCCATGGATCATTCCCTCGACGCTTTACTGGCTCAAAACAGCGATGCAGGCTACGAGCAAGCAATCTACTACCTCAGTCGAACACTCATCGGGGCCGAACACCGGTACAACCCCGTTGAAAAGGAGTGCTTGGCTTTGGTGTTTGCCATTCAGAAGACTCGTCATTACGTCTCGGGCCAGACAATTCACGTCATCTCCCGAGTCAATCCACTCAGAGTTCTCATGACGAAGCCAGGGTCATTAAACTCCCGGCTGGCTACATGGGCGATCCTACTAACGCCATACAACATGGTGTTTGTCCCGCAGAAGGCGGTCAAGGGTCAGGCTCTGGCTGACTTTTTAGCTGCACACCCCATCCCAGAATCTTCAAAACTCTATGAAGACATCCCGGATGAAGTCCAAGAATCAAACGTCACTGAAGGAAGCCCCGTTTGGCGGATGTTCTTCGATGGCACTTCAAGAACGGGCCCCAACGGCCAAATCATCGCAGGAGTGGGGGTAGTCTTGGTCTCCCCCGATCAGCTGGTCATCCAGCGCGCATACTCTCTTTCGAAGCCGTGCTCCAACAATGTTGCTGAGTACAACGCACTCGTCACGGGACTCCAGCTAGCACAACAGCTGGGGGTGGATCATCTGGAAGCCTACGGCGACTCAAAACTCGTCGTAAACCAGATTCGGGGGCAATACGAGGTTCGCCATGAAGATTTGATCCCTTACCATGAAGTTGCATTGAGCATCATTTCAACCTTCACTGGGTTCTTCATCGAACATATACCCCATCTACAAAACTTGGAGGCTGACGCTCTGGCTGGCCTCGCAGCCTCATTGGCCGCGCCCCTTGGGACTCAACACTATGTCACGGTAACTGGCCGAGACTTGATTTGTCCCAGAAACAACCTATATTTGCAAATGGCTCACGCCGTGCCGACAAACACCGATGTCAATGTCCGAGACTGGAGATTCCCGTTCATCGACTTCGCCGTCTACGGAATCCTTCCGGATGATCCGAAGGAAGCCGTCTCAGTCAGAAGACGCTCTCTTCGATTCTACTACGATACAGCCACTAAAACGCTGTACCGACGCTCCTTCGACGGGCTTCTCCTTCGATGCCTGTCTAACGAAGAAGTGGCCAAAGCTCTTCGAGAAGCTCATGACGGAACTTGCGAAGCTCACCAACCAGGTCCTAAGTTGCAAGATCGACTGCGACGTATGGGCTACTACTGGCCAACCATAGCCGCCGACGTAGTGGAATATGCTAAGAAGTGCCATGCATGCCAACTTCATGCAGACATCATACATACACCGTCTGAACCTCTACATCCTACAGTCGTCTCCTGGCCATTCGAAGCCTGGGGCATAGACATTGTAGGACCAATCACCCCTCCTTCATCAAGAGGACATCGTTTTATCCTGGCCATCACCGATTACTTCTCCAAATGGGCGGAAGCAGTCCCACTAGCGGAAGTAAAAAGCTCCAGGGTGGTCAGCTTTATCAAACACCATGTCATTTACCGTTTCGGAGTACCCAGGCGAATCATTCATGACAATGGTCCCCAGTTCATCAGCCACATTTTCAGCAGGTTCTGTAACAAGAATCACATTCAAAACGTGGCCTCAACCGCCTACAATCCGGCAGCAAACGGATTGGCCGAGGCATTCAACAAAACTATCGTCAGGCTGCTCAAAAAGGTCGTGTCATCCAATAAACGCGACTGGGACGAAAAGCTCGGCGAATGTCTTTGGGCCTACCGCACAACGGTACGGACCCCAACAGGCAACACACCATTTTCCCTGGTCTACGGGAGCGAAGCGGTACTGCCTCTCGAGATCCAGATCCCCTCACTCCGAGTAGCGATCACAAACAAACTCACAGAAGAAGACAATCAACGTCGTCGTCTGCGGGAACTGGAGGCACTTGACGAAAAGCGTCTCCTAGCTCAACAACGCATCGAACTTTACCAAGTCCGTATATCACAGGCTTTCAACAAGAAGGTCAAGCAAAGAAATTTCTAAGTTGGCGACCTGGTTTTAGCAGTCAGAAGGTCAATGGTGTTAACTCACAAGACACCTGGGAAGTTCGAGCCCAAATAGGAAGGACCCTTCATCATTGAGACGGTATACTCAAACGGTGCTTACCGCCTTGCCAAACCCAATGGGGACTTGTTCATGATGCCCATCAACGGCAAGTTCCTAAAGAAGTACTATTCTTGACATCCTCCAAGACATGTATTTCCCCAAACAACCTCTTTTCACAAAAATCAAACGCTTCCGAAACCCAGCTGTTCCGTGGCATCCTTCCGTAGAAAGATAACCACGTCCACATTACCTCTGAGTTGTCTCTCTACATCCTACAAAGCACAATCTTACACTTCGTGAGCTTACGCTATCCTTCATGTTTACCACGTCCACATTACCTCTGAGTAAACATCCCGTACAAACAACTCCTGTGTTGTTGTACAATGATCGCAGAACTTCCACGTCCACATTATCTCTGAATTGTTCAGCGTATCCCCCAGGATCATTCCTACCACGTCCATAAATACCTCTGAGTAGGAAGATTCTATCATTTGAACCTAATGATTGCCATGTCCACATTACCTCTGAGCAAACATGTTGGTTCCTTCAAACTTATTATCTGTACCTAAAAACCAAGGTGCGCAAAAGATAATAGGTCCACATAAATCATCAAGTTCATAAGATCAAAAATGAACACATCACAAAAAAAAAGAGATAGTGTATTTCTTTATTTTTCAAAAAAAAAGAGTACAGAAATACGCTATTTCCCCAGCAAGAGTTGCAAAAACACATAAAAAGCAGAGAAGAAGAACCCTTTCTCTCTCCAACTCTTACCTATTTATAGGGCTTGGTCGCACGCATGAACAGATGACGTGTGATCTCAGCCGTCGCCTCGGGTTCTGTGCAAGGATAGCAGCAAATAAAACCAAAAGATCATCATTAATCTTTTCGGTTACCGAGGCACCATCATTATTAACTAAGAAGAGCATGCGCCCGAACAGGCATGCGCCCAGAAATCATGCGCCCTGACCTCCATGCTTCTTATTCAAAGTATTCCAGAACTTATTCAAAAGTTTTGAAAACTTTGAAGGGGGTCTTGTAGAAGCATGGAATTTCACAACCAGAAAGCCCATGCGCCAGACACTACATGCGCTAGCACTCAGACGAAGAACTTCACAGCAAAGTCAATAAGTATAGACATTTGAAGAAGGACTTTTTATTTTATATAAAAGTCTATTACATGTCTAGAAAAGGTTGTACAAAGGAGAATTTCTACAAAGGAAAGATCCTAAGTCTACAGCCAGCGGCCACCATGCGTCTCCAGATAGGCGCAGCATCACTATGCGCCTCCATCCAGGCGCATCCCGCCATCTCTTCAGCAGCTCAGTTATGTGCATCCAGCCCAGCTATGTGCATCCAGCTCAGTTATGTGCATCCAGCCCAGCTATGTGCATTCCTTCAGCCAAATTCTTCCAGCCAGGCTCACCTGGCAGAACAGAGCCCAGCGCCGCTCTTCCAGCCAGGATACACAAAGCATTTAACCCTCTGGCTGGAACCAAGGAAGAGAGGAGCAGGGCAAAGCTGTGGCCAGGGGAGGCTTCGAAAGAGCCTCCAAAGCCCAAGAAAGATCGTGATCAAAATCATGGCACAAGGAAGCTCTCAACACAACCAGAGTGGGCGACACCCACTTTGAAGGAAGAGAAAGCCTAGCACCGCCATTCCGATCTACGGCTCTTCCCGAACAACGGAGACGAGGCCCGAGCATCCCTATCTTTGGATGCAACAGGCACCTTCCGCCTGCCTCGAAAGCCCTCGACTCCGTCTTTTGGATGTAACAGTCACCTTCAAGTGCATCGAAGACAACACAGCGTCTCATCTTCACCCACGGGAGCACTTCGTCAACAAAATGCACCCGCATGTTCAAGTTCATATTGGAAGTACGTGAGGGAATAAGAAGCAAATCTTCTCTCCATGCCACTATTTATAGGCCGGGCAGATCAAACCCATGCGCCAAGTGGATGGCCCTCCGAATTCTGTGCAATGAATTTACATTAAATGGATGAACCGGATGCTTCGAATTCAGCCAAACGGCTATTTATAGCACTCGAAGAGCGAGACAGCCGCATCATTAAAAGACATGTCCGATGCGCCAGCAGCGCATCACACGGACGCGTCCTTCGGCATCAGGCGCATCACACAGACGCACCCTACAGTACTCGGCGCATTACAGAGGGTGCGCCCCCACACATCTCCATACCGAGTGGAACGCCAACCGACGCGCCCACTCAGCTGTCCATCGAACGTCACAAACATTAAATGCTGAACTGACACCAGAGTTGGCAGCACGCTTTCCAAAGTCTGAATAGTTGACAGCTTTTTCAGAGAACGAAGCGTCGGCAACGTCAGCATCATCATAACTTTATTTCGACGGCTACTGCTACGTGGCCACTCCACCATCAGCATGCGCCTCTACGGCCATGCGTCCAAATCAGCATGCGCCTCAAAAGCCATGCGCCTCAGACTGCTCTCTGATCCCGAAAGTCAGAAAAAAAGTCGCCTGCATGCGCCTCAAAAGCCATGCGCCCCAAATGGTTTGTAACTCCTAAAGGTTATGAGCTGCAGCCTCCTCCTACGCCCAATCCAAGGTGCAGCCCACCAGATCACTCCTCTCCACCAAATCCGAGATCTTCGAACCATGAGTCGACGACACGTGTCCTTTGACTCAACTCATCCAAGATTTCAGCAACGGAAAGATCTCCTCTCTGCTACGTGCCAGCTCACAACAACAGTATGAAGAGTTCTCTCCCTCGATCAGGGCGCAGCATCCATGCGCCTCCATCAGCAACCTCCACGTGGCGTCCCCACACCGGCGCATCCTGCATGCGCGCATGAGCAGCCAGCCTACAAAACTATAAATAGAAGGATCATCTCCTTCACACAAAGGGGACAGACACAGAGGAGACTCACAACACAGAGAGAATCCACAACAGAGAATCACCAGAGAGGCAGTTCTAGACACTCAACGTCTTCCTCCTCTCTGTAAGCTCCAGCACCCAGAGCAATCAACACCTTCAGAGAACCGATAACCGTCGTCAGCCGGTCAACGGAGTCAACGCATTACCACTCGCTCCATTGGCACTAAGGACCCAGCTTAAACAAAAGTGTACTCCTAGGACTACATCTAAGTCCTATATTGTATCACTGTTCTGTTTGTATTAAAATTTCAATCAAAACAATTTTAATGGCAAACAATCTGGTAGCGCTCCTCCTCCAGCTCTGGCTCCAGCTCCAGGGGATCAGAAGTTTTGTTTTTGTATTTTTGGACTTTGTACTTTATATTTTTACTTTGTACGTATTTGAGGATATTGACTTTGTTCGTTATATTTGTACCTTATATTATTCGTTGAGGATATTATTTGTTCTTTATATTTTTTGTCTATTCTGGAATGTATTGTGCGTATCGGTGTTAAGTGTTCCACCGAAGGGGTCTGCAAACCCAGGTGTATTTTTGCATTTTGGATTCTGTATTTTGCATTCTAGATTCTGTATTTTTTTATTTTTTTCAATTAAGCGACGTTTATATGTGTCGCTAAAATTTACCGACATTTTTATACGTCGCTAAAAATGTCACTAAATTGCTGACGTGATAAACAATCTGATGCCACCACATCGTCGCAAAAATGTCGCTAATGTGTCGCTAATCGACGACCACAAGGAAATGCCGCAAATAATGTCGTTATTTAGTGACGTTATAACCGTCGGTAATATACGTCGTCATAGCGACATTTTGCGACGTTTTTTTCGATTAGCAACACGTTTTTTTCGTTGTTTCCAGGATGTCGCTAAAAACGTCGCTAACTTAAATTAGCGACGTTTTGGCCGAGATTCGCGACGTTTAATCGCTAATCTGACAAATTTTTGTAGTGCTGGTACCGTGGTTCTATGCTACTCCACACCATTCTGGAGCTGGCACTTCTGGAGCTGGTCCATCCGGACATTGTGGACGTGCTAGCATTGCTGATGATGATGACTAGGATTTGTGATCTCGACGCATTATATTTTGTCTAGATGTCACACTTTTTGAGGTTTTATTATGTCTTTGTTTACTTGGAAATGCTCCAACATTCCAAAATATCAATACTTTATCTTTTAGTTTACTTTTGTATTTGAGATTGTGACTTTCTTAGCTGATGTATTGTGAGCATCTTTTTATGCTCTGCCTAGCATATTATATCATTTCAGGCCAGATTTATATTTCTTGATATAGCACTATCTCTTTAAGCTTCAATATTAACTGCCTGTGAATTGTTTTTTTTTTCTGTTTATTATGTTATGCATATATTGCGGGGGAGCTTCTCTCTCTGTAATTATTTTGCTAAGTGACAACGAGGGAGAAATAGGATCTAACATCTTTTGCATGATACAAGAATAATTTTTTTAGGATACAGTACAAGTTTGATTATCTTTTAAATCTTATTTGATCGAAGATGTTATATCGGTCAAGGTTTGTCAATTATCAAAATGGGAGAGATTGTTGGCCCATTGGTCATGGTCAAACCTGATTTTAATAATAGATCAAACTCTGTCTCTATATACGGACTACTTAAAGTTGTTTTGGACTCTTGGATACTGCCAAAGATCTGCTACCCATTCTGTTCAAGAACGAAACTGTGTTTGCCATTCGAGTCTGTATGTCCTTTATGCAATGTAATTTTTACTTTTATTGAGTCCAGGAAATACATTGTACACCGAGTCATACTGGAAAATAGGCTACCCTATAAATATTTTCAAAAATATTCCATGTTTTGAAAAATAGCCCCATATTTACAAAAAGCTCCTAACTGCTTAAAATAATTTCAAAAAGCCCAAAAATTAAATTAAAAAAACCCTGACCAACCGTGACAGTGTTCGACCATAGTTCAGTTAGTGAACGTTGTATTTTTGAACTTGGTCTCCCTACAGTTACGGATCCTACCGAGATTTCCTTATAAAGTTCTACCTAAATTCTGTCAGAGTTCTGCCTTTAAAAAAACTATAAATAGAGAAGGATTTCGATCATTTCAATACACTCATTCACTTTCATCTCTTCTTCCTAAAGCCTACTGTTTTATTCTAAAGAGTTATAAGCTTTAATTTTCAAATCTCAAGCCAGTTATAATCCTCTAGTCGATTTGCCAGTGCGGTACAGTCTAGAAGTTTCAGAGCAATTGTGATCAGAGGCTTGATTGAAGAAAGACTCTTCACAATTGAAGTTGGTTGAGTACTTTGAATCAAAGCTCGCATTTGCAGAAGTTGTAAGGACTTCATAGAAAAACTTTCAAAAAATTTCAATAGTGGATTCAACTGGAAGCTAGAGTTCTTCCGACTGGACTAGTCGTCACAAGAGGGAAACCAGTATATATCGTCATCTTTGCATTTGCTTTCTGATCTCTGCCTTTATAATTAGTTACTTGTGATATATATATTTCTCTGTGATTTTGCTGCTAACTTTTAAATTAGCTATATTCTGCTTTCTACTCTATTCACCCCCCTCTAGAGTATTTTACTTTACAAATTCATTCCTACATAGAGGTGATTCCTCCGCCACATGCACCATCGACTGAGGCAGTACAGATGTTCGTACCGTCAGCAGATGATGGAGGTGGAGAGAGCACAGGATAAGGCTCAATAGAGATATGATGAGGTGATGCGTTAGAGCATCGAGAGTGCCCACTAGCTAGCACTTACAGCAGTAGAGAAGGTGGCACTCGCTCTGCCTCAGGATGCTCCAGTCCAGCAGCAACAAACGAGCCCGAAAATTATTACAGACTTCAAGCAGATATTTTTTCGAGAGTTCAAGGGTACCAAAAGGATCCTCTACTTAGACGACTAGCTAAAGGACAACAAGCGGATCTTACGACTGGCTCAGATTCTGAAGAGTTTGTAGGCCGAGGCAGCTGCCATTCAGCTATTTGACATCGCACTTACTTGCCATCGCACGGAGCCCAGGCTCGCCGTGATGGGACTGACTTTAGAGGCATTAAAGAAGCTTTTTAAGGAGAACTTCTTCCCCAATGTAGCTTTGAATGACGTGGAAAACCAGTTTCTCATGATGGTTCAGGAGAGCTTGTTAGTTAATGTGTTCGATGTCGAGTTTTCCCGTTTAAGCCATTTTGTGATGAGTTTGGTTCTGGAGCCAAGGGATTAGGCCAGGAAGTTCAGGAGGGGCATGAACCTCGAGGTCAGATCGTGTACATCTGGGCATCGAACGACATCTTTTGAGAATATTTTGATGGATGCTTAGATCACGGAGGAGGACTTGGGCCTCAAGCCCAGAGGAACAGTAATGGTATGAGTGGTGATGGTACCAGTATGGGACCAGTGAAGCATTCCCATGTTCATAAGGGAGTCTTCCAGCATAAGTATCACCTACCTGCTCGAGTTCAAGTTCAGCAGGTTCCCACTTGTCACTTTTGTAAGAGGCCATGTCATATTTGGGAGAGCTGTAAGAAATGACTTGGACTCTGTTTGCACTATGGTACAGCACAATCCAAGTGAAGGATTGTCTTCTGACTCCTCACCATCCAACTCAAGGTGCAGTTCCAGGTCAATGGGGTTCGACTAGGCCATGGCATAGCAGAATATCCAGCCCATGCAAAGGAAGACACCCTATCAGGACAGGGCATTTGCGATGGCGGTCGAGGAGACCAATATTACAGACGATGGTTTAGCAAATTATGTTTATTTTTTCAGTCTATTGACTTGTTTGATTATTAGTATCTTATAGTTGCATCAGAACTTGCTATAAGTTAAACCCATATAGAGACTGCAAGATCTTGCCTAGTTAATTCTGTAAGCATGCAAGTTTATTTTTTTAATAGAATTATATGAACTTAGGTAGAACTTTATTGGACCATAATTGTTGGAGGCTTGACCTAGAGAATAGTGCAACCAACTTAAATTTTGAGAATAAAATTTTTCTATGCGAGGTAGGATTGTCACTACAAATTTCCAGATTGGGTTATTTTTGTTATTTTATATTATTAATATGTGCATATTTATTCAATTAATTATAATAATGTTTACATTTATTAGTGGACTAGCCCATTTATATTTAACCTATTTAGACTTGTCGTAACACTTGGACCTATATTTTAGGTTAGCCATGTTAGACTCAATTAAGTCATAAAATGTCATGAATAAGATGTTAGAACTAATTACCAACTTAGGCTAAAATCTTCCATAGGTTAACCAAACCTTCATGGCAACCTAAAGGGGCATTGTGGACCTTTCAAGTAGGAAATTAGGGCTCATATGACCAACCACAATAAGGAGAGAGTCTCATTCTTTCACTTCTCATTTTGGAGCTCAAAACCCTAGTTTTGGTGTTCTTCTAAAAACCCTTCTCATTCCTCCATCAAATCATTCTCAAATCACTCACAATCTTCTCATACTCTTCATCCAAGGAGCCTAGAAACTTAGGAGCTAAGGATCACAAGAAGAGTAGACTATTGGCTTAAGGATTGTGTCTAACTTCACTCTTGTGTCCACTTATGGTGTTATATTAGGAATCTATCTTCCAATACAAATAAACTTTTTTCCATTTTTAGACACTAAAACATGCATCACATCATTAGGAAACCCACCCGCTGACTAGGGATATAAGGAAGGGCTAGGATCTAAGGACCATGTTGGTAGAAGTTACATAGAATTTTTGTGTCATTTTTGAAAAAATCTGAGAATGGTACACTAAGTGTTTATCATTGGATTTGAAGGCTAAATAGTCATGTGAATTATATGTGTGGCTAGATACGTGTCCACAAATGGATACAATTAGGTTGTATCATGTTACAATAGGACACGGTGTCAATTTGGGAGTTTTCTTCTCCTACATTTGTCACACACGTCACATTTCATATGCCATATTGCACTAGCTAGATACTACTCTAATTAGCTTTTAATTGTCATTTTAGGCATGCTCATATGTTTTGGTAGGATTCAAACAAGGTTTGGTAGAGTATCATCTTAGATATCAATGTTTAACACACCGAAACACCAATTAACATTGATATTTTATATTTAGGTCTTTGTGACTCCACTTTGGACCTCGATTCACACTTGTTGCTCAGGACCACAAGCGAGTACATTCTCTGGTATTTTTTTATTATCTAATATTTACTATGATCCATGGACTTAGTGATGTTCTACTTGATTCCTGACACGATGGTACACGAATTTGGTATAGTGGATCCTCGGACATGAGATGCTATTATCGTATTGACATTTTTCTGTGATTCGCATATTGTTACATATCATGATTTGGATCTTTTTACTAGTCGAGATGGGGGAAGTACTAACTAGATGTGTTATCATACCCTTATTATGGAGGAAATAGTAATGTGAGTGTTAATCAAACATCTCACATATGATTAGCCAATCCCTATCTTATTGTGCAAGTTCCCAAGTCAATCATATGTCAACACTAGTGCTTCAAAACACATAGTTAGTACAATTCTTTCTTGTCTATTACCTATTCACTAAAATGTTCTCTATTGATCTGTCATATAGTTGTATTTTTATTTCTCATATTGTTCTGTATCTGTCTTGCCATATAGTTGTGATGTCCAATTCTTATATTGATATTATCGGTTATAATTCAATTATTTATTCTCATCATTTAGTGCACTCATTATTACTGTTTCATAGCACTTATCATATAATTGAAATTGTTATTAGAGTTCGTGCTTCGCTCCAACCCTGATTAGATAACATTTTTTATAGGACTTATAGGGCTTTTCTCCTACCTACTATGGACCCGGAGTAGTTGACGACTATGCCCAAAAATTACCTTGGAGTCGGTGCCCGTTGAGGATGCATCACCAGTAATGCCTTAGCTAGTAGCTAGGATACTGGATTTGTCGCCAGTTTATTGAGATTTGGGACATGTTATATTTATTTGGGATATGTCTTATTTGAGTTATTAGACTTCTAGACTCTATTATGTATTGATATATTCTACTAGACTACTCTATTTTCATGACTTTATATCTTTATATCTCTTTATGCTTTTATCTTCTTTAGATATATGTGATTGAGTATGGTTCTAGATTATATATTATATTCCATTCAGAGTTGAGATTACTGTTGACAGATTTTGATAAGATATCTATTAGGCTGTTAGATGTCACTATTAACCTATACAACATTCTACCGTCGATACTGCGACATACTCTGGACGTATTCATGCACTCGTGTTCCCTATATTTGGTGCAGGCTGTGACACACTTTTGAAGTGGCCAATGCAGGTCCAGCTTCGGAATAGAGTGACGTCATTGTAATACAACAGATTTGTTGTACTCTTGCGAGCCTATAGTAGGATATTAGGATGAGAGGATACTCAATCATAATTAGGACTTCTTGAAAGATTCCTGGGATGATCCATGAGAATTTCGTTGTAAACTCTATCCTAAAATTCGTTTCGACTTGTTTCCATCTACCCTTCCTTCTTCGTTGTTGAAATTAATTCTTGGTGATCGTTGATGACTTTGATGTTGTATTAAGGACAAGTTTATTAACTATACCATTGGTATATTCTTGTAGTACATACTAGGCAAGGAAGAGAGGATTGCAGCCGTCCATCTTGGTTGAAGAGTCTAGAGTTTATTGCAACCATATTAGCTGGCAAGATAAAATTCTTCATCACATATTTATGGGTATTTGTATCTTAGTTATGGAAATTTGAGATTTCTCATAGCCATGCTAACTGGCATGGCGATTATTCTGAACAAAATAATTTTAGATCTATATATCATTAACGTGGAACCGAGGGTTATCACTACTATGCTGATTGGCGAGGCGAAGATTCTGGATAACACCATTTTCGAATACAATAGTACGATTATCAGATTCTACTCTAGATTGGTTCTCGGCTAATCACCTCTAATATCCTTAAATGTTTGATGATTTGCATTTAGCGTAGGACATGGTAGACTCATAGGGATTGGAGTTGCTATCTTTATTTTATTTTGTTCTATTAATATGTTTCCTAATTGCTTCCCTACTTTGATAATGTCATATCTTGTGCCATATTTATTTTTTTGTTTGATCTGTCTTCAGGATGCTGTCAAAGACTAGATCGCAGTGCTCTAGACCTGCAGGACCCACAATATCTTCAGAGTGGCCTGCCACCTCTCAACCTCCGATTTTGACTGCGGGAGGATCCCTTACTATTTTTTTCGTCCATACGGGAGTATCAGTTGCTTTTAGGGGCGCTACTCCACCTGTTCAGAGGACCGTTCCCGTAGAGCAGAGGTGATTCCTTTACCACCACCACCACTGACTAAGGCAGCACAGATGTTCATGCTGTCAGCAGATGAAGGAGGCAGAGAGAGCGCAGGCCGAGGCTTAGTAGAGATAGGCTGACGTGATGCGTCAGAGCATCGAGAGTGTCCGCCAGCTGGCACTTACAGCAGTAGAGAAGGTGGCACTCGCTCATCCTTAGGGTGCTCCAGTGATGTTATTGTAGGAACGAAATCGTAAAGCAGAATACTCTGGAGGGGGTGAATAGAGTAGGCAGCAGAATATAGCTAATTAAAACTTGTTAGCAGTGAGATCACAGAAATAATAATAATCACAAAGTAGTAAGTGTAAAGAAAATAGTTCAGAAGGTAAACGCAAACGTAGAGATTTATACTAGTTTTTCTCTTGTGAGGACTAGTCAAGTCGGAAGAACTCTAGCTTCCAGTTGAATCTACTATTGAAAACTTCTGCAAGTTTTCATACGAAGTCCTTGCAACTTCTACAGACGTGAGTGTTTGCCATGAAATATAAAAGAACAGAACAATTATCGGAGGACTGGACTTTTACTTCATAATACAAACTCGCTTGAACAAAGAAAGCCTAGGAACGAAAACCTAGGCACAGCACTCTAAGTATAATTGTTTATTTTAGATTCTGGGGGGTGACGGTAGAGGCTCGGGAAAGCGACGGCAGCTCTGCCATACTCCTTGGACGAACGGGTGCAGCCTTGGCTCTGGAGAAGAAGTACTTGGCGTTGATAAAGAAATGCTCTCTTTGCTCTCTCTGTATATGCTCTTCTATGTCTCTCTCCGTCTTTGTGTCTCTGTCCTTGTTGCAAGGGAATGGTACCTTGCTATTTATAAGAGTGGGGGCATCATTAGGGTTTACAATGATTACCCATTCTCAAAAGTCGGCGGCTAAGGATCAATGAATCTGGGCCGCTCATCTTGAATATAATAGATCTGGGCAATTAATGTGATTACATCAAAACTTTGTGGATAATTAATGATGATTGACATAAATCCCCATGATTAATTATGCCAATCTCGAATTTCCAGCCATGTGTCATTGATTTGCTTGATTGCAAATGATCTGATTTGATCCCAATATTTTATTGGGATTTATTGATAGATTTCGGTCGATTTGATGCCACGTTTCCTATTATTATGCCACGTGTCTTAACCGCGAGCCACATAGAAAATCTGAGCCGTATGAGGACTGCTCCTCATTGAGCCGCATAAGGCTAGCCACGTGTCAAGGCTGCTTGGGAGTGGCCCCTGAACATTTGAACCGCATGGGGGTGATCTGAGCCGCATGAACGTAGGTGACCGCATGATGGGTGCTTTCTTCGTGAGCCGTATTGTAACACCCAGTTTCCAGATGAGGGTAATTTTGAAATTTTGTAATTATAATTATTATTTATTGATAATTATTTCATATTATGATTTTTGGTGATTTTTAATCATTTTTAAACTATTTAAAATTATGACTTGTGATTTTGACATTTTACTATTGTTTGGTTTTAATTTCGAGGAATTTATCACCCCCAGTTTTCAGGAACAGGGGTATTTTTGTCATTTTATATTTTTGAAATATTTTTGAAATTTATTTTATTATTTATGATATTGTTTTGGAATTATTTGAGTCGGGTTCGAATTTCAGCTCAATCCGACTTGAAAAGGGGACCCGGGGGTAGTGTTGACTTTAGTGGACCCATACATTAGTTAGCCATGGCCCACATGATAGAAATATTTTAGTTAGAGGTTATACTAATTATTATGGATAAGGTTAGTGTGATTAGAGACTTTAGAATGACTAATTTAGTCCCAACCAATTAGCCCTTTCCTAATTCTAATAGAATAGGTTAGTGGGGGCATTTTGGACCTTACCATAATAGGACAAATAGCCCCATATGGCCAGCCACTTTGGGAGAGGATAGGCTCAAGTTCATTTTATTATTCTCATCCACACTCTCTCTCTCTTGTTCTTCTCCAAATTTCTAGAGAGCAATCCCTAGCAATTTCTCCACCAAATCATTCCATTTCGCCACCAAATCTTCTTCTTTCCTTCTCCATTCTAGCCAAGGAGGAAGCTACCCAAGTTTGGGAGGATTCGGAGCTCGTTCATGTCCTTTTGGAATCTCTACGTGTCGGTGTCGCTCCGGGAAGGCTTTTCTTCGATTCGATCTACCGGGAGGTATAATTCCCTTCTTCTTTTCATTTCCTCATGCATATAGGTCTATTTTGAACCCATAGGAATGACTCCCATGGTTGTATCTCCATTTGTGTCCATTTCATGTCCATTTGGAGGTCATAGGAGTGTCCTTTGTGTTGTGGTTGTGTCCATGTAGGAAAACCCCAAATTTGGACACACTATGTGTTGTTGTTATGTATGAATGAATTATTACATGTTTAATCTCATATTTTTGTGTTGGAGATGTGTTCTATAGTGTCTCATATATATATATATTAGTGTAGAGAGCGAGTTCTTGATATATTATGTTATATACTTGTGTTCTTTTGTCTCAAACTACCCAAATTCGTCATAATTTTTATCCACATTTTTAGTAGCAATAGCAACTTAAAAATGTCATAACTTTTAGCTAAAAACTCCGATTTATCTTCCGTTTTTTTTAAAAGAACCATATCGAAGTTAGATTTCCAAATATATATATTAATAAGCCAAATTCTTTCTGTAACTCTCGGTAGAATTATTTGAGTGTCAACTGTATGAAAGACGAACGTGTTTCGGTATTTTCGCGATTCCGGGATCTTCCGGACACGAAAATACGATCCGTTTGAAATTTCGGAAAGCTAA
Organism: Iris pallida; assembly: GCA_029216955.1. Taxonomy (NCBI): domain Eukaryota; kingdom Viridiplantae; phylum Streptophyta; class Magnoliopsida; order Asparagales; family Iridaceae; genus Iris; species Iris pallida. The sequence continues at coordinate 3,914,068 of JANAVB010009595.1, forward strand.
CATGAAGTACTACAACATACTTTAATCCTAGAATTTAGTGAATGCCCAATTGGTACAGTATTAGTTTTAAGTAAAAGAGTGACTGTACGATATATACATTTTGTGTAACCTATGAGCCTATGTATTATGGATATTAAATGAATATAGAGTATGTAATGCATGATATATTAGATGAATGAAATGATATATATATGATATATATCTTTTTTACATTAATGTATATATATGGTTGAATGCAAGCATGTAGGAATGCAATTAATGTAATATATGTAAGCAATGCATAAATGCATGAATGAAAGAATGATATACAATGCATGCATGAAAGTATATAATAAATATTAGATATAAATGCAAGGTATATATGTAATGATATATATGAATGCATAATGTATAAATATTGTAAATGCAATATCAGATTTCATATGTAGACATAGAACCAATGCATAGCTGATATTTAGATTGAATGTTAGTTCATTTTAGGTTGTTCGAACACTGAACTGTCCATGTAAGCATATATACCTTCCTTTTTCTATTGCCAAGCCAATTTCAGTTTTCAATATAGTGGAATGCCTATGAATGTAATGTTAACCTTCAACCCCTTAATTCAAAATGTTAGTTAATTTCGGTATTAGACAATGCATGAGCTGTATGCATATGGGATGTTAGCTTAATGGCAGATTTCAGATAACATGGTTCATTTTATGTGGTTTATTACACCAGTTTATGGGATAGCTCACTTTAGTTTATATGTAAATGTGGAACTAAACTGAGAATGAACTTTACCCTCTGCACAAGGACACCCCACTCTATATCAACCACCATGCCATGTAACCCTTCTTTAAATGATTGCTATAATATATATAGATTTATGTAAAGTATAGATGCATGTTAGTTATAACTTAAATAGTCTCTACTCTAATGTATATAGATGTATACTTGTAGCCATGAATGTTAAGTATAATACATGTGTAATGTAGATGGGTTAGCTTTGTGCCATGTGTAGTGTAAACTCATAACTAGTGTAGATTTCTCTTTTCATGTACACCTCCATGTTCACACACACACACATAGCTTTACATGTTAGTTCTTTTCTCTTATATATATATATAATGTTGAATGTGCATGAATATGATGTATCTTGGTATGTGACTTGTGTTGGCTTGTATAGCCTTGGATTTGTATGGTTTGTACTAGCTATGGTAGACTGGTTAGGCCTAGTGAGACTTCATTGAGTCTATGTTGACCCAATTGACCTAGCTTTGACTAGATAGTTGACTAGAGTTGACCAAGTGTTGACTTTAGCCTAGTTTGACCTAGACAGCATGTAGATCCATTGTAGCAGTCTATTTTCTTATTTTAGACATGTTGTAACTTGTGTTGCTCTGATTAGGAGACAGACACCTCTCCTCAGACAGTACACCCTCTTCGGACATTCAGTTATCCGGCGAGTACATTCTCTGATAGTTCTCTCATTTATTTGTCAATTATTGTACTTCAGTTCTAGTTAGCTGTATGTGATTCTCTGTTACAAACATGTATTTCTATTTCTGAATCCATGTATATGACACACATACTTACTCGTCTTTCCTCTATCATTCGAATCACCATACGAATTACTATTCGAACCACCTATTCGTATCTTCATGTGCTAGTTGGACTTGTATTCGATTGATGTGTCGGATTTTGGATTCATTTGTATTAGATGGACGAGAAAATACTTGATTAGACATGTGAACATTCCCACTATTCGAACCACCCACTGTGAATAATATTCGAACGATAGCCATTCCACACCCGGCCAGGTGTGTGATGTGTCGTATTTACCCTTAGCCGTTTACATGTCTAACTAAATATTTTAAAACACACTTGGAGAATTTATTCGAATCATTATTAGAACATCATGTGAATCACTATTCGTATCACCTTATTCGTATCACCTTATTCGATTCACCTTATTAGAATAATGATTAGAATTACATTCGACTCATCTTATATTAAACTCACATTGGGATTACACTCGACTTATATTTGTACCATCTGAACTCATTATGTTGCTCTAGTTCAGCTAGATCTTATTTTTACAGTCTTCTTTGCTATGTTTCTCTTCTTGTTTAGTTACCTTACTTTCCTTGTACCTTAACTGCTCTCTACATCATTACTCGTACAAACTGCTATTTTCATCAATACAACTGTCTATAACTGCTTTATAGTTCTCTGTCATTTACTTGAGATTTCTTGATGAATTGTACTCGTTCCGATCCTGACTGGACCTGTTGAAAATTTTACAGAGGATGATGAGGAACCCTGCACCCCTTACTTTAGAGCTTGCCTAGGTGACACTCGCGACCTGGACCCCTGGGGAGGTTCAGGAAGCTGCTGAGGATGATACCCCCCTTGCTTAGTATAGATAGCTTAGACTGTTACTTGTCTTTCTCATTGATATATTATTGTACATATTGGGAGTTGTTTCTTTTGGATGTTTGTGGAGATATATCATAGACACTTAGTTTTTATCTGGATTGTACCTCTGTGGATTCCTTCTGTTCATATCTATCTATCTTTACCGTATTCCACCTTAGATCTGATTGAGACTGTATTACTATGTCAGGTCCATTCGGAGTGTATATACTGTACAGGTACCTTATATATTGTTAGATGATTGACTTAGGACAGCGTTCTACCGCCGACACTGCGGCGTAGGCTGGGCGCTGTTACGTACTCGTACCCTCACGGAGGGTGCGGGTCGTGACACGTTTTTAGCGGTGGCCCATGCAGGTCGAGTTTATGTAGTAGTATTCGAACTAGAGTATCACTATAGCCTGCAGTAGGATTAGGATATTTTTGGAGGTACTCAATCACATTAGAAAAAACTCTTAATCCGATTCCTTTTGTCTAAAATTGTTACTTATTAACTTCCCTTGAATATAAATTATTCTCCTTTGAATTTTCGCTTCATTCTCAGAAGTTGCTTCTTGTTTTGATCTGTCTTCATGATGGTTATGAAGACACGATCTCATCGCTTCGGTTCGGGGGATACTATCGAGAGGCTGGCCACCTCTCGTCCTGTTCATCAGGGCCTCGAAACCGTGTCTTCTATTGTGCCAACTCAGGTTGGCATTTCTGTTATATTGGAGGTACACCTCCGTCTGTACAGAGACTTTTCCCTTCATTTCTGATTTCTCTCAGCAGCAGCAATTCATGCAGCATCAGTAGCAGAGATTTGTGCAGTATCAGCATCAGGCTGAAGGAAACCAGTAGGGCGAGCTATCGTCAGGACAGTCGAGGATGCACAGACCGTTGGAGATCTTGCTGCAAGTTTCGTTCTTCTCAATTCCATTCCCGCAATTGTCTTTTATAATTACCTTGAAATCCGATTCCATCTGTTCCTTGTTGATTGATTAATTTTGTCATGTTACTCTTTTGTTGTGTTTGTTTTTTTTCTTCTGAGAAAATCATATGGGCTAGGTCGCCTAAATCATGGGATCTAGAATCCTCGATAGTCGTGTTAGTTGGCATAGTGAGGACATGTAGTCAGATTTTGGATGTATTCTCGGGTATGGGAATTTAAGGTTTTCGCCGTCGCATACGACAGTGCAAAAATTTTAAATACCATGAACCTAGAGGTACGTACCTTAGTCAAGGACTCTGTGATTATCGTAGCCTTGCTCACTAGCATAATGAAGACTCTGGACAACATGATTTTGGACAGACGCATATGATTAACAGATTGTATCTTGAGAAGGTTTAAACATCATACCCTTTTGATTATTATAAATGACTTAGGAGTAGGGATATTTAGTTTTGTAGAGCTTATTCATAGGTAGTTCCTTCATAGTATAATGGTACGATGACTTGTAGAGTGTCTGTACCCTAGAGGTGATAGTTAGCATTGGTGTTAGAATAGTAACTCATTGCCGATAATTCTCCTGTTATCTATAATACCAACCAGTTACACATAGGATGTTAGTATATCTTACATCCTTGATGATTATTACTACTTTCCCTTACCTTTTCCAGTGAGGCACCCATGACCAGAGCCTGCCTTTGAGTATAGTTGTAGTTTCACCTAAGACCGAGAGGTCTGTTTGCATAGATAGATTGCAGATGATATTGGCATATGGGATATAGGTTAGTTGGTATCTATAGGCCATTGTTGTATAGGGTTATAAACATGTTGTTTAGCCTATACTTGGTTCAGTTTTCCATTTTAGTTAAGTTCCCTTCGTGTTGAGTTCCTTTGTGTTAATCACCTTTATAGGCAGTGTGTAGACCCTTCACTAGATACCATGTCCCCTTGATTCAGACCATTCATCCTTAGCCTAGTTCTAAGCATTGTTTCAGACCCTTATAAGTTTAGTCTGCCTTAACCCTTGGTTGATTAGTCATGTATATATATAGATGATATACTTAGGATATATTTGATGGGTTGTTGTTCTTGAGCATATATATATATATATATATATTTTTTTTTTTTTTGAGCATATATTGTTGTTCTTGAGCATATATATATATATATATATATATATATATATATATATATATATATATATATGTGATATTTGGTATTCATGTGCTTAGCTTGTAGGTATTTAGTTATAGGTGACTTGATAGGATTGGGAAGTTAAGAGCTAGTCTATTATAGAGTTTCTCTTTTGCTAAATTCTAGTTGCCAACAACTAAATAGCTAGCATAGGTAAAACCCTAAGAAGTTGACCAGTTGATGACCAAGTACTTGGATGTTGAGAAATTGACTAGTGATTGACCCTTGACTATGTTTAACCTAGAAGGGGGTGCGATCATCTTAATTTCGAGGATAAAATTTTTATAAGGTGGGTAGGATTGTAACACCCAGTTTTCCAGATGAGGGTAATTTTAAAATTTTGTAATTATAATTATTATTTATTGATAATTATTTCATATTATGATTTTTGGTAATTTTTAATCATTTTTAAACTATTTAAAATTATGACTTGTGATTTTGACATTTTACTATTGTTTGGTTTTAATTTCAAGGAATTTGTCACCCCCAGTTTTCAGAAACAGGGGTATTTTTGTCATTTTGTATTTTTGAAATATTTTTGAAATTTATTTTATTATTTATGATATTGTTTTGGGATTATTTGAGTCGGGTTCGAATTTCAGCTCAATCCGACTTGAAACGGGGACCCGGGGGTAGTGTTGATTTTAGTGGACCCACACATTAGTTAGCTATGGCCCACATGATAGAAATATTTTAGTTAGAGGTTAGACTAATTATTATGGATAAGGTTAGTGTGATTAGAGACTTTAGAATGACTAATTTAGCCCCAACCAATTAGCCCTTTCCTAATACTAATAGAATAGGTTAGTGGAGGCATTTTCGACCTTACCATAATAGGACAAATAGCCCCATATGGCCAGCCACTTTGGGAGAGGATAGGCTCAAGTTCATTTCATTATTCTCATCCACACTCTCTCTCTTGTTCTTTTCCAAATTTCTAGAGAGCAATCCCTAGCAATTTTTCTACCAAATCATTTTATTTCGCCACCAAATCTTCTTCTTTCCTTCTCCATTCTAGCCAAGGAGGAAGCTACCCAAGTTTGGGAGGATTCGGAGCTCGTTCGTGTCCTTTTAGAATCTCTACGTGTCGGTGTCGCTCCGGGAAGGCTTTTCTTCGATTCGATCTACCGGGAGGTATAAATTCCTTCTTCTTTTCATTTCCTTATGCATATAGGTCTATTTTGAACCCATAGGAATGACCCCCATGATTGTATCTCCATTTGTGTCCATTTCGTGTCCATTTGGAGGTCATAGGAGTGTCCTTTGTGTTGTAGTTATGTCCATATGGAAAAATCCCAAATTTGGACACACTATGTGTTGTTGTTATGTATGAATGAATTATTACATGTTTAATCTCATATTTTTGTATTGGAGATGTGTTTTATAGTGTCTCATATATATATATATATTAGTGTAGAGAGTGAGTTCTTGATATATTATGTTATATACTTGTGTTCTTTGGTCTCAAACTACCCAAATTCGTCATAATTTTTATCCACGTTTTTAGTAGCAATAGCAACTTAAAAATATCATAACTTTTAGCTTAAAACTCCGATTTATATTCCGTTTTTTTAAAAGAACCGTATCGAAGTTAGCTTTCCAAATATATATATTTTAATAAGCCAAATTCTTTCTGTAACTTTCGTAGAATTATTTGAGTGTCAGCTGTATGAAAGACGAACGTGTTTCGGTATTTTTGCGATTTCGGGAGCTTCCGGACACGAAAATACGATCCGTTTGAAGTTTCGCAAAGCTAACATGAAGTAATACAACATACTTTAATCCTAGAATTTAGTGAGTGCCCAATTGGTACAGTATTGGTTTTAAGTAAAAGAGTGACTATACGATATATACATTTTGTGTAACCTATGAGCCTATGTAGTATGGATATTAAATGAATATAGAGTATGTAATGCATGATATGTTAGATGAATGAAATGATATATATATGATATATATCCTCTTTACATTAATGTATATATATGGTTGAATGCAAGCATGCAGGAATGCAATTAATGTAATATATGTAAGCAATGCATAAATGCATGAATGAAAGAATGATATACAATGCATGCATGAAAGTATATAATGAATGCTAGATATAAATGCAAGGTATATATGTAATGATAGATATGAATGCATAATATATAAATATTGTCAATACAATATCAGATTTCATATGTAGACATAGAACCAATGCATAGCTGATATTTAGATTGAATGTTAGTTCATTTTAGGTTGTTCGAACACTGAACTGTCCATGTAAGCATATATACCTTCCTTTTCCTATTGCCAAGCCAATTTCAGTTTTCAATATAGTGGAATGTCTATGAATGTAATGTTAACCTTCAACCCCTTAATTCGAAATGTTTGTTAATTTCAGTATTAGACAATACATGAGCTGTATACATATAGAATGTTGGCTTAATGGCAGATTTCAGATAACATGGTTCATTTTATGTGGTTTGTTACACCAGTTTATGGGATAGCTCAATTTAGTTTATATGTAAATGTGGAACTAAACTGAGAATGAACTTCATCCTCTGCACAAGGACACCCCACTCTATATCAACCACCATGCCATGTAACCCTTCTCTAAATGATTGCTATAATATATATAGATTTATGTAAAGTATAGATGCATGTTAGTTATAACTTAAATAGTCTCTACTCTAATGTATATAGATGTATACTTGTAGCCATGCATGTTAAGTATAATACATGTGTAATATAGATGGGTTAGCTTTGTGCCATGTGTAGTGTAAACTCATAACTAGTGTTGATTTCTCTTTTTATGTACACCTCCATGTTCACACACACACACATAGCTTTACATGTTAGTTCTTTTCTCTTATATATATATATATATATAACTATATATCTATATATAATGTTGAATGTGCATGAATGTGATGTATCTTGATATGTGACTTGTGTTGGCCTGTATAGCCTTGGATTTGTATGGTGTGTACAAGCTAGGGTAGACTGGTTAGGCCTAGCGAGAGTTTATTGAGTCTATGTTGACCCAGTTGACCTAGCTTTGACTAGATAGTTGACTAGAGTCGACCAAGTGTTGACTTTAGCCTAGTTTGACCTAGACAGCATATAGATGCATTGTAGCAGTCTATTTCCTTATTTTAGACATGTTGTAACTTGTGTTGCTCTGATTAGGAGACAGACACCTCTCCTCAGGCAATACACCCTCTTCGGACATTCAGTTATCAGGCGAGTACATTCTCTGATAGTTCTCTCATTTATTTATCAATTATTGTACTTCAGTTCTAGTTAGCTGTATGTGATTCTCTGTTACAAACACGTATTTTTATTTCTGAATCCATGTATACGACACACATACTTACTCATCTTATCTCTATTATTCGAATTACCATACGAATCACTATTCGAACTACCTATTCGTATCTTCATGTGCTAGTTGGACTTGTATTCGATTGATGTGTCAGATTTTGGATTCATTTATATTAGATGGGCGGAGAAATACTTGATTAGACATGTGAACATTCCCACTATTCGAACTACCCCCTGTGAATAATATTCAAACGATAGCCATTCCACAACCGGCCAGGTGTATGATGTGCCGTATTTACCCTTAGCCGTTTACATGTCTAACTAAGTATTTTAAAACACACTTGGAGAATTTATTCGAATCATTATTAGAATATCATGTGAATCACTATTCGTATCACCTTATTCGTATCACCTTTTTCGATTCACCTTATTAGAATAATGATTAGAATTACATTCGACTCATCTTATATTAGACTCACATTGGGATTACACTCGACTTATATTGTACCATCTGAACTCATTATGTTACTCTAGTTCAGCTAGATCTTATTTTTACAGTCTTCTTTGCTATGTTTCTCTTCTTGTTTAGTTACCTTACTTTCCTTGTACCTTAACTGCTCTCTACATCATTACTCGTACAAACTGCCATTTTCATCAATACAACTGTCTATAACTGCTTTATAGTTCTCTGTCATTTACTTGGGATTTCTTGATGAATTGTACTCGTTCCTGTCCTGATTGGATCTGTTAAAAATTTTACAGAGGATGATGAGGAACCCTGCACCCCTTACTTTAGATCTTGCCTAGGTGACACTCGCGACTTGGACCCTTGAGGAGGTTCAGGCAGCTGCTGAGGATGATACCCCCCTTGCTTAGTATAGATAGCTTAGACTCTTACTTGTCTTTTTTATTGATACATTATTGTACATATTGGGAGTTGTTTCTTTTGGATATTTGTGGAGATGTATCATAGACACTTAGTTTTTATCTGGATTGTACCTCTGTGGATTCCATCTGTTCATATCTATCTATCTTTACCGTATTCCACCTTAAATGTGATTGAGACTGTATTACTATGTGTAATGTCCCAAATTCGTGATACGTATTTAGTGTACGTATACGTGTTTTGGACCCATATTTTATTTATTCATGGTTAGTTATCTCGGTTTATTTTGCATTGGCTTGGTTTTATTGGCATTGATTGTTTAATTGGTTTTAATAGATCATTGGTTTATTTGGGCTTGGTTTATTCCTGGGTTGGTTCGGCTTGGTTTGGTTTGCTTGGTTCATTATGAACCATAGGGGTGAACCCCCTACCTACCACCACCATCCCCCTTTATAACCCACCTAACTTTTCTCTCTCCTCCACTTTCTTATTAACTCTTCTTCCTTCTCCATTAAACCCACCACCAACCAAGAACACCCCTTAGGCAAGTGCAACTTGCTTCCACAAGATAACCCATTTTTATTGTTCCATTATCTTCTCCTCATGTTTCTAAGACACATTAGAACTTATCATTTTCCATTTTGAGGCCTTAATTTTTGTAGATGTAGAAATTAGTTATTTTTGGATTTTGGTGGTTTTGATCTATCAAACTTCTTTGTTTTCCAGTTTTGATGGTTCCATGTTGTAGAGAATTTTATTCTACCCAATTTTGACCTTTGAAAAGTTGGATTTGGACTTGTTTTGACCAAGTTATGGACTTTTGAAGCTTTGGGTTCAACCATGGAGTTCCTGCTGATTTGGAGAAGACAGTGAGCAGTGTACGCGAGCTTTTTAGCTTGCGCCACTGAGCTGTGCGTGCTCTTTAGCGCAGTGCAGTCCGATCCATATGCTGCCTTTTGGGAGCGTATGTCTTGCATACGCTCACTTGTGTGACAAGGAGTCGTATGGAGCTCATACGCTGCCTTTTGGGAGCGTATGTCTTGCATACGCTCACTTGTGTGACAAGGAGTCGTATGGAGCTCATACGCTGCCTTTTGGGAGCGTATGTCTTGCATACGCTCACTTGGGTGACAAGGAGTCATATGGAGTTCATACGCTGCCTTTTGGAGCGTATGACTTGCATATGCTGACTTGGATAGCAAGGAGTCGTATGGAGTCCATAAGGTGCCTTTTGGAGGCGTATGACAGAGCGTAGCCTGACCTGAGCGTAGCCTGACCTGAGCGTATGGCCTTTGGCTGACTTGGTCTTATGTCAGCGTGCTAGTTTGGTTTTATTTTCCTTAAGCTTGGCTCTTCTATAGCCCTGTATATTGATATTTTATTAGATATTTTAAGTTCATTTTATATCCTTACGTCTTTTGTTATGAACTTGATAATCACGAATTTACTTGATATGTTTGGAATTGATAATTGAGCATGACGTGATAGTGACCCATAGTGGTGCACTCCTGACATAATAACCTGACATGACCTGATAGTGGCCCGTCGTGGCACACTCCTGACAAGTACACTTGGCATGATAACCTGACATGATTATCTCGAATAGCTGTTGCGACGACTACCTGATATGACATGACATATATAATTAATCTGGACACCGTGGGCGATTGTGCTTGTACAAATAATCCAGTCCTGTCTTGCATCATGTCTAGGAGGGGACTCCTGAGTACCACGGTCAGGAGTACCTACTGAAATGGACTAAGGTTAATGATTAGTATAATTCACTAGTCATGAAGAGATGTTCCCCAGTTACAGGCAATCCCGTTATCCCGGCCGCAAATGTTTGGACTTGTAGCCTGCCGACGAGTAGGACACATTTCCAGCCCACTGTTATGTGGGGCACCCACCATTGTCACTTAAATGATTGAATTCTATTGTCACTCTAATGTATTATACTCTCTAGATTGTCACTATAATAATTGCCTGGATAACCTGGATTGCTGCAGGGCCTGTGACTACTTGGAGCATCTCATTACATCTTGCTAGTAACTAGGATTGTGATAACCCTAGTTAGTTAATGTAGAAAGCCGTAGGCAATGATTGGCCGTGATTGCTTGGATGGAGTCTAGTCCAGTATAGTATTGTCTAGAATTGATTGATTGTAAGATTGTACCAGAATGATTGAATGATGGTCACTCCAGATTGTCACTATAATAATTGTACTCTATTGTCACTCTAGCGTATTGCACTCTTCATTGTCACTTTTATCATTGTACTCTCTCCTTTTTACCTTAATGATTGTCACCTATAGCAATAAATGATCAGAGACCAAGTTCTGTTCAGGCGAAGGGTTACAATCTCGGTCCTTGTTTGGTTTAAGGATTGTAACCTGGCTTCCGGAATAGTACCTTCGTTTTCTCTTCATATATTGTCCAGCTATATTTTATTTAGCATGATTCTCCAGTTCTTTTATATCAATGATGCTTCGCTTAATTATTTTCTCTGATTGGGATAAGTGCATTGGTAGTGCACAAACCTCAATCTGTGTTATTTATTGTTGTTTTCTTATGTATTGAATGATAATGATTTGTTGGTTTTAGTTCTTAAGTGAAGCCTCTTTCGTGGCACTTGCTCTTTCTGGGGTCTGACCCAGCTGGTTTTGTATGGCCAGATACCGGAGCAGCACCAAAGGATCTCCCTGCCTTCCAGCCCGATGGTGGTCACCAAACGTAACCAGGGCATCGAGTGGGTTCCTTTTGTTCTCCCACTGTAATACTGTAAATTATTCTTTTGAGGCGTTTAGCCGACGAGGAAGTGTTAGCTTGATTGTACTCACTTACTGTCTGCCTACGGGCTGTAACATGATTGACAAGCCCCGGGGGTTGATCATGTATGACTGAACTCTTGTTAGTCCTCACATTTTGTAACGACTAGCTTCATGATCATTCCGAATATATAATGTATGGGACGCCTTACTATTGTGTATTTGGTGGTCTGATATCTTGTAACTACTATTAGTTGGTTGAGATTGAGACAATAGGTTATTTTATGACCTCAAGAGACTGATAGATTGTAGTGAAACCCTCACATATCTAGACAGCCGTGACCGTATAGCGGTGTGGATTCCATTCCGTTATACGTAGCTGGCTATGTCTGCCCCCGCTCTCCAGTATTCTGGTTCTGGGGCATGACATGGTTTAAGTGGTGGCCCTTGCAGGTCTTGTTAATCAAGATGTATGAGGGTTTACCGAATAGATGTCTCAATCGGTACTCGCCCTTGATCTCTGCTCGTATCCTCTTGATTCCTGAAATTCTTGTCCTGATCACATGCTTGTAATCGTTAATCTGTCCTGGTCCTTCCTTATTGTTCCCATGTCGTCTTCTTCAGCGGCATTGAACCTGGACCTGCTGATCAGCTAGGCGGATCACCTCCCGTGGACCAGCAGCAACCAGAAGATGAGGCCCAGCACTCAGCAACAGCCTCCCGAGCCCTGCCTCCTAGAGAACCAGTACCGCCAGTTCAGCCCGTCCAGCCAGCAGGGTCAGAGGATGGAGGATTGGTAGGACTCATCCGTGAATTGCTTGCGTCCCAAGATCGTCAGGGAGATGCCCTGCACCAAGCGGTACAAGATGCTCTGAATAGAAGTGGTCCCCGAGGGAACAGTGCGGTCAACAGTTTTAAGCGCCTGAACCCCCCTTCTTCGATGGCAGCGAGGATGCCATTGCTGCCGATGCTTGGCTACAGGATATAGAGGTGATTCTCGAAGCCGCGAAGGCTACAGAAGACGAGAAGGTGGCTGTGGTATGCCTACAGTTATTGGATCTAGCCCGCAGTTGGTGGGCCGCACAAGCAGTGGGATTGATAATACCTGTCTCCTAGGCAGTGTTCAGCGAGAAGTTCCAGACCAAGTATTATGATGCAGTGGCTCGATATGACTTGCAGACCAGGTTCAGTAATCTTAAGCAGATGGGGAGGACGGTCGACGGTTATACGGTCGAGTTTTTCAGACTCAGTCGGTTTGCTCCCACCTTGGTGACAATCGAGTTTGGCAGAGCGCAGAGGTTCCAACAGGGACTTCACCTGGAGATTATATTGGCAGTAGAACAGTTCGAGCATCAGACCTATGATACGGTGTTGCGAGCAGCAAGGAGGCACAAGTATACCTCCCAGAGAATAGTGGACAGGACCGGAGGTCGGAAGCGGTCCCATAGTCAAATGAACCAGTCTTCGGCACCATCCCCAGCAGCTAGGACTTTAACTATTGGAGCTCCGAGGCGAGCAGCTTCAGTTACGTCGGTCAAGCACTCAACCCCGACGTACTCTCAGCAGAAACAGAAGCAAGCGCAGTCTTCCGCCGTGGGCTGTTCTTATTGTGGGAAGCCTGGACACGAGGTAGCAGAGTGTCGCAAGGCGTTGGGATTATGTTTATTGTGTGGGGCACCGGACCATAGGGTGGGGTCCTGCCGATTCAGAGTTGATTCAGCATCGACAGTATCTACTCCCTCGGTTAGGGGACCAGCACCAGTACCAGCTCCAGTTCACCAGCAACATCAGTTTCCGTTTCCGAGGCCATTGCCGACTCAGGCCCAGACTTTCCAGCAACAGAACCCGCGGCAGTTTGCCTTAGCCCTGGCTCAGGTTCAGAATTGGCCGAGAGGTATGTGTGTCCTCTCATCTTGCTTTTCTACCGTCATTATGCGGGGTGTATGACGTATTTCATGTATCCTAATTACAACGATACATCTCGGACCCGAGCCATATCTAGGTCATTCGAAACTAGTTATTGGTACCAACCTTTTCGTATGAGGATAGGCCCGTGTCCATGTTTGACCAAAGAGAGAGACCTCAAGCGCAAGACTACCAGTTCAGTCCGTGTTGCTTAGAGTCATCCCTCTTTGGGAGAATCAAACTTGGGAGCATGAGGATGATATCTGATTAGGTCATCCCGGCTGGTTTGACTCGTAAGGTGTAATATCTTCCTTATGCCTTACGCTTCGAATCCTTGCTTGCATGAATGATTGTATGATTGATTGGTAGAGGTAGATTGCCTATGATAAGATAGCTTCCCTTACATCTCTAGCCTCTTGATTAAATTCCGAGGACGGAATTCTTTTAAGGTAGGTAGGATGTAATGTCCCAAATTTGTGATACGTATTTAGTGTACGTATACGTGTTTTGGACCCATATTTTATTTATTCATGGTTAGTTATCTTGGTTTATTTTGCATTGGCTTGGTTTTATTGGCATTGATAGTTTAATTGGTTTTAATGGATTATTGGTTTATTTGGGCTTGGTTTATTTCTGAGTTGGTTCGGCTTGGTTTGGTTTGCTTGGTTCATTATGAACCATAGGGGTGAACCCCCTACCTACCACCACCATCCCCCTTTATAACCCACCTAACTTTTCTCTCTCCTCCACTTTCTCATTAACTCTTCTTCCTTCTCCATTAAACCCACCACCAACCAAGAACACCCCTTAGGCAAGTGCAACTTGCTTCCACAAGAGAACCCATTTTTATTGTTCCATTAGCTTCTTCTCTTGTTTCTAAGACACATTAGAACTTGTCATTTTCCATTTTGAGGCCTTAATTTTTGTAGATCTAGAAATTAGTTATTTTTGGATTTTGGTGGTTTTGATCTATCAAACTTCTTTGTTTTCAAGTTTTGATGGTTCCTGTTGTAGAGAATTTTATTCTACCCAATTTTGACCTTTGAAAAGTTGGATTTGGACTTGTTTTGACCAAGTTATGGACTTTTGAAGCTTTGGGTTCAACCATGGAGTTCCTGCTGATTTGGAGAAGACAGTGAGCAGTGTACGCGAGCTTTTTAGCTTGCGCCACTGAGCTGCGCGCGCTCTTTAGCGCAGCGCAGTCCGATCCATACGCTACCTTTTGGGAGCGTATGTCTTGCATACGCTCACTTATGTGACAAGGAGTCGTATGGAGCTCATACGCTGCCTTTTGGGAGCGTATGTCTTGCATACGCTCACTTGTATGACAAGGAGTCATATGGAGCTCATACGCTGCCTTTTGGGAGCGTATGTCTTGCATACGCTCACTTGGGTGACAAAGAGTCATATGGAGTTAATACACTGCCTTTTGGAGCGTATGACTTGCATATGCTGACTTGGATAGCAAGGAGTCGTATGGAGTCCATACGCTGCCTTTTGGAGGCGTATGACTGAGCGTAACCTGACCTGAGCGTAGCCTGACCTGAGCGTAGCCTGACCTGAGCGTATGGCCTTTGGCTGACTTGGTCTTATGTCAGCGTGCCAGTTTGGTTTTATTTTCCTTAAGCTTGGCTCTTCTATAGCCCTGTATATTGATATTTTATTAGATATTTTAAGTTCATTTTATATCCTTACGCCTTTTGTTATGAACTTGATAATCACGAATTTACTTGAAATGTTTGGAATTAATAATTGAGCATGACGTGATAGTGACCCATAGTGGTGCACTCCTGACATAATAACCTGACATGACCTGATAGTGGCCCGTCGTGGCGCACTCCTGCCAAGTACACTTGGCATGATAACCTGACATGATTATCTCGAATAGCTGTTGCGACGGCTACCTGACATGACATAACATGTATAATTAATCTGGACACCGTGGGCGATTGTACTTGTACAAATAATCCAGTCCTGTCTTACATCATGTCTAGGAGGGGACTCCTGAGTACCACGGTCAGGAGTACCTACTGAAATGGACTAAGGTTAATGATTAGTATAATTCACTAGTCATGAAGAGATGTTCCCCAGTTACAGGCAATCCCGTTATCCCGGCCGTAAATGTTTGGACTTGTAGCCTGCCGACGAGTAGGGCACATTTCCATCCCACTGTTATGTGGGGCACCCACCATTGTTACTTAAATGATTGAATTCTATTGTCACTCTAATGTATTGTACTCTCTAGATTGTCACTATAATGATTGCCTGGATAACCTGGATAGCTGCAGGGCCTGTGACTACTTGGAGCATCTCATTGCATCTTGCGAGTAACTAGGATTGTGATAACCCTAGTTAGTTAATGTAGAAAGCCGTAGGCAATAATTGACTGTGATTGCTTGGATGGAGTCTAGTCCAGTATAGTATTGTCTAGAATTGATTGATTGTAAGATTGTACCAGAATGATTGAATGATGGTCACTCCAGATTATCACTATAACGATTGTACTCTATTGTCACTCTAGCGTATTGCACTCTTCATTGTCACTTTTATCATTGTACTCTCTCCTTTTTACCTTAATGATTGTCACCTATAGCAATAAATGATCAGAGACCAAGTTCTGTTCAGGCGAAGGGTTATAATCTCGGTCCTTGTTTGGTTTAAGGATTGTAACCTGGCTTCTGGAATAGTACCTTCGTTTTCTCTTCATATATTGTCCAGCTATGTTTTATTTAGCATGATTCTCCAGTTCTTTTATGTCAATGATGCTTCGCTTAATTATTTTCTCTGATTGGGATAAGTGCATTGGTAGTGCAAAAACCTCAATCTGTGTTATTTATTGCTGTTTTCTTATGTATTGAATGATAATGATTTGTTGGTTTTAGTTCTTAAGTGAAGCCTCCTTCGTGGCACTTGTTCTTTCTGGGGTCTGACCCAGCTGGTTTTGTATGGCCAGATACCGGAGCAGCACCAAAGGATCTTCCTGCCTTCCAGCCCGATGGTGGTCACCAGGCGTAACCAGGGCATCGAGTGGGTTCCTTTTGTTCTTCCACTGTAATACAGTAAATTATTCTTTTGAGGCGTTTAGCCGACGAGCAAGTGTTAGCTCGATTGTACTCACTTACTGTCTGTCTACGGGCTGTAACATGATTGACAAGCCCCGGGGGTTGATCATGTATGACTGAACTCTTGCTAGTCCTCACATTTTGTGACGACTAGCTTCATGATCATTCCGAATATATAATGTATGGGACGCCATACTATTGTGTATTTGGTGGTCTGATATCTTGTAACTACTATTAGTTGGTTGAGATTGAGACAATAGGCTATTTTATGACCTCAAGAGACTGATGGATTATAGTGAAACCCTCACATATCTAGACAGCTGTGACCGTATAGCGGTGTGAATTCCATTCCGTTATACGTAGCTGGCTATGTCTGCCCCCGCTCTCCAGTATTCTGGTTCTGGGGCATGACACTATGTCACCTCCATTCGGAGTGTATATACTATACAGGTACCTTATATATTGTTAGATGATTGACTTAGGACAGCGTTCTACCGCCGACACTGCGGCGTAGGCTGGGCGCTGTTACGTACTCGTACCCTCACGGAGGGTGCGGGTCGTGACACGCATGGAGATAGTCCTCGTGAGCCGCATGGAGATAGCCTCTACTTGAGCCGCATGGGGTAGTTCTCGTGAGCCGTATGGGATAGCTTTAGCCTAAGCCGCATGGGGTGGTCTCTGTTTTAGCCGCATGCGACTGTCCACATGTCAAGGACGCATGAAGGTTTTTGGGTTTCGGAAGATTGTGTCAGAGATCTCCTTCGTTTCCCTAGGAATCTGCCATTATGACGGAGCCATTATCGCACGTCAGAGCTGTCATTTGTCAAAGCTGTCAGCCGTCCAGGCATTTAATACAGTAAAGGACAAAGGGAAGAGCTGTTGAGGGCCACGTGGACGCTTGAGCCGCATGGGTCCCTGAGCCGCATGAGCTCTCTGAGCCGCATGGGGATCCTTAGCCGCATGGATCTTTCTTTATTTTTTTCCATGCTTCTACAAGACCCCCTTCAAAGTTTTCAATTTGTAAAATTGAAATACTTTGAATAAGAAGCATGGCTATGTATAAACTCTTCTGGCCGTATATGATGTCCTGGCCGCATAGATATCCCAACCGCATAGCCTCCTCAGTCGCATTGGTCAATCAGCCGCATAGATCCTTTGGCCGCATGGGCTGTCTGGCCGCATGAAGCTCCTTGCCACGTCATCCTGTCACGTGTACAAATCTTTTTGCATTAATTGCTGTTGATTCTAAGGCCGCTTTTTGGGGCAGGACGAAGCGTTACAGTACGTGGTCGACAGCTTTTATTGTCACTTGAAAAGGGGAATATAGGTTGCTGTGGAAAGAGGGACCTCTTTCGTCTTGGCCCGGCAATGCGCCCAGGGTCAAATTTATATCCTTAAGGCCCTTCCCGGTGGGGCAGGGGTGGCTGCGCTTCTGGAGGCGAAATTGCTGGAGACTGATCAGCTGGCGGCCCAGCTTCAGGTATTACGGCAGGCTGATCTGTCTACTGCTATAGATCAGGAGCGCGGTTCCCTCACAGCTACTATAGAGAAGGCAAGGGCTACTCGGGATAAAACTAGGCCGGCCATACAGAAGGACCTCCGCGACCTGTCTGATCGATATGATCGATTGAGCCACGAGAGTAAAGATGTTACAGCTCGGGAAGCGACTGCCTCCCGCGGGATCACTGACACGCGGAGCAGATTCTTGAGCATCAGAGAAAGTTAGCTTTCTTTGAGCCTGAGCTTGAGGCTGCCCGTATCGACAGGGGGCTAATTATCCAGGAGGCTGACAGAGTCAATCAAGCTTCGGCTGATCTGGAAATTGCCCTGAAGAAGTTGGAAGACAACTGGCGGGCATATATGCACTTGGATGATGCGGAGCAGTTGTCCCAGGAGGCTGAACGCCGAGCTAGACAGCGGCTTTAGCGGGGGACTACCTTGGTGAGAAACTGCCTCCTGGAATTGTGTAATGCCGAACTATAGTCGGCCTTTTTCTCCTTTTGTTTCTGTTTTCCTTTTCTTTTCTTTTTTGAGAGGGACGTGGTCCCACAAAATGTAATGCTTTTTTGGCTTCCAAATAAAAGAACATGTTTTATTCCATCCTTTATTTGTACTGCCTGTTGTGTTTGTGGTGTTATGGTGGCGTTTGCCCCGCATGGGGGACTTATTTGTGGACCTGTTACCCCTGGCATACCTTGGTTTTAGGTACGGATAACAAGTTTGATAGGGATACCTAGAACAATTCTATGGCAAAGTGATCATGGATGTTCCAGGTATCGGAAGAGAATGAATGCCATGAAGCAGCTGGGCTCCCGGGGCATGATGAGGAATGATGGACCCATACTAAGAAACTTAGCAGAGGAAATTTGTAGGCCTATTATCCTTGGCGTACCCTGACTTAGGATACGGATAATAGGATAGAAGGGAACCAACATACTTACTCAGAGGTAATGAGGACATGACAAGTATGAGGGTTCTACCGTGGAGTCTTCCTACTCAGAGGTAATGAGGACATGGCAGGAGTGGACTCAACGGAGGATATTTGTGGTCAACAAAGGACATTTGTGGACCTATCCTTGGCGTACCCCGGGTTTGGGATACGAATAATAAGACGAGAGCGGACCAACATACTTACTCAGAGGTAATGAGGACATGGCAAGTACGAAGGTTTTACCGTGGAGTCTTCCTGCTCAGAGGTCATGAGGACATGGCAGGAGTAGACTCAACGGAGGATATTTGTGGACCTATTATCCTTGGCGTACTCCGATTGTGGGTACGGATAATAAGTCGAAAGAAAATCAACATACTTACTCAGAGGTAATGAGGACATGGCAAGCATGAAGGTTTCTTCGACGGAGCCTTTCCACTCAGAGGTAATGAGGACATGGCAGGAGTGGGCTCAATGAAGGAGGGTACATAGAACGATTCAGAGGTAATGAGGACATGGAAGTTCTATGTAAAGGGGTGATTTATTTTTGGCGGAAGTGAAACGACTCAGAGGTAATGAGGACATGGTCGTTTTGGAAATTTGTGGATCTGTTACCCTTTTTGTGCACTGGGAGTACGGGTAGTGGATCATGAGGGAGGATTTCTTTCAGAAAGAAAGTTCAGAGGTATGGTCATACATGACTTACCATCTGAAAGAGTGACCGAAATATGAGTTCAGAGGCACCTGTGGGTACATGACTAGATAATTTGGAAGATTGTAAGTTCATCGGTACGGGAGGGTACATGACTCAATAATCGGGAATTTGGTGGGTATGAGTTCAGCGGTATCAACGGGTACATGACTCAATAATCTGGGATTGTGAATGCGAGTTCAGTGGTACGGGAGGATACATGACTCAATAATCTGGAATTTGGAATATGAGTTCAGTGGTACCGACGGGTACATAACTCAATAGTCTAGAATTTTGGAATATGAGTTCAGTGGTACCGGCGGGCACATAACTCAATAATCTAGAAAATGTGATATGAGTTCAGCGGTATCGGCGGGTACATGACTCGATGATCTGGAAAATGTCATTTAGACATAATATTTCTTCAGAAACTTGCCGTTGACGAGCAACATGAGCAAGTCTCCATTCTATTTTGCGAGGCGGTAGGCACCATTGGAGAATACGGCCTCAATGATAAATGGACCTTCCCATTTTGGTTGGAATTTGCCGACGGTTTTGTGAGTCATGACCATCGGCCTCCGGACTGCCAGAACGAGATCGCCTACTTGGAATGTTCTGGTTTTAACCTTTTTGTTGAAGGCTCCGGAGATGCGTGCTTGGTATAGCTCGATCCGTTGCTGAGCAGGAGGCACTTTTCATCTAAGGCCTCCAATTCTTGTAGTCGGCGACGGTAGTTATCATCCGTCGTCAATTGGTAAGTAAGGGCGATGGAGAGTGAGGGTATTTGAGTCTCCAATGGGAGAACTGCCTCACTCCCGTACACCAGGGAGAATGGTGTGTTCTCTGTGACTGTTCGGACTGTAGTGCGGTACGCCCATAAGCATTCACCAAGCTTCTCGTTCCAGTCGCGTTTGTTGGACGATACGAACTTCTTGAGAAGTTTGATGATTATTTTGTTGAATGCTTCTGCTAACCCATTTGCTGCTGGGTTGTATGGCGTCGAAGCAATATTCTGGATGCGGTGCTTGTTGCAGAAGCGATAGAAGGCGTAGCTTGTAAAATACGGACCATTATCGTGGACGATCCTTCGGGGCAGTCTAAAGCGATAGATGACGTGATGCTTGAGGGAGCTGATCACGTTTGAAGTTTTAACTTTTGCAAGCGGAACAGCTTCTGCCCATTTGGAGAAGTAATCTGTGATGGCAAGTATGAAGCGATGTCCTCGGAAAGAAGGTGGGGCGATCGGACCGATGATATCCATTCTCCATGCTTCGAATGGCCAGGATGCCACTGTCGGATGTAGAAATTCAGATGGCTAGTGGATGAAGTCTGTATGGACTTGGCAGGCTTTGCACTTTCTTGCATAGTCTATCGCATCTGCTACCATCGTGGGCCAGTAGTAGCCCATTCGGCGAAGACGATCTTGCAATTTAGGGCCAGGCTGATGGGCCCCGCAAACACCGTCATGAGCTTCGCGTACGTCTTCTTTGACTTCTGCGTTTGACAGACACCGAAGCAATAGCCCATCGTAGGATCGTCGATACAGCATTTTTGTCTCTGTATCATAGAAGAATCTGAGAGAACGCCTTCTGATGGAAGTGGCTTCCTTTTGGTTCTCGGGCAGGATATCGTAGACTACGAAGTCAATGAATGGTTGTCTCCATTCCGGGACTTTGTCAATCGTCTGGGGAAAATAACTCGCCACGAATTGAACATTATTCTTGGGATAGACTAGTTCATGGCCTATCACATCCACTGATTGGCGAGCATAGTTCGGAACCGCTAGGGAAGCGGCAAGGCCAGCTAGGTCATCGACTTCGATATTTCAGAGTCTGGGGACATTTTCGATGAAGAACCCCTCGAACGACGAGATGATGTTGATTGCTATTTGGTGATAGGGAATCATGTCTTCATGGCGGACTTCGTATGAACCCCGGATCTGATTGACGATTAACTGTGAATCGCCGTACGCTTCAAGATATTCTACCCCCAGCTCTTTTGCAAGTTAGAGGCCAATGACCAAAGCGTTGTACTCGGCCACATTGTTAGAGCAGGGCTCTGTGAGAGAGTAAGTGCGGTTGATCACCAATCCGGAAGAGGAAACCAGTACCACCCCGACTCCGACGATGATGTCGCCCTTAGGTCCGGTCCTTGAGGCGCTGTCGAAAACATTCTCCATATATCACCGTGAGAGGTTGCATGCGAGTCGGCGACCTCATCTGGGATTCCTTCATATATTTTGGACGACTCTGAGCCTGGGTGGGCTGCTAAAAAGTCTGCTAGAGCTTGACCTTTAACAGCCTTTTGCGGGACAAAGATCATGTGATAGGGGGATAGTAATATTGCCCATGTAGCGAGGCAGGAGCTGAGTGCCCCTGGTTTAGTCATGAGGACCCTGAGAGGGTTAACTCGCAAGATCACATGTATGGTTTGTCCTGTGACATAGTGCCGTATCTTCTGAATGGCGAACACCAGGACGAGACATTCTTTCTCTACGGCGGTGTATCGGTGCTCTGGCCCAATCATCATTCGACTGAGGTAATATATAGCTTGTTCATGGCCTGCATCATTATTTTGTGCTAGTAGAGCGCCGAGGGAATGCTCCATTGCGCGTACATAGAGCAGGAATGGTTTTCCAGCAACCGGGGCCACCAGGACTGGAGGGTTCGACAAATATTCTTTGATGTTGTCGAAGGCAAGCTGACATTCTTTATCCCATACGAATGAGACGCCCTTCTTCATGAGATGGATGAATGGCCGATATCGCCCGGAGAGGTTGGAAATGAACCTCCTGATGTAAGCCAGCCTCCCTTGGAGGCCTCGAAGTTCTCGAAGATTTCTCGGGGGACCCATCTCCATGATTGCCTTTGTTTTCTCAGGGTCTACATGGATACCCTGGGCGGTGATGATAAAACCCAAGAACTTTTCGCTGGATACACCAAGAAAGATTTTGTGGGATTCATCTTCAGGTTGTGTGCTCGCATCAGGTCGAATACCGTCCTCAGATCCTGGAGATGGTCTCCCTTACAGCGACTCTTGACGGCGATATCATCAACATAGCACTCCACCGTCTTGCGTAAGTGGTCTCTGAAGATGATACTCATGGCTCTTTGATATGTGGCGCCAGCATTCTTTAAACCGAAAGGCATGACTGTGTAGCAGTATGTGCCAATCGGTGTTCGGAATAATGTATGTTTTTCGTCGTCAGGAGACATCTTGATTTGGTTGTACCCTGAGAAACCATCCATGAATGACATGCGTTCAAAGCCGCATGTGTTGTCAATCATGATGTCTGTGATAGGGAGGGGGAATTCATCTTTGGGACATGCTTTGTTCAGATTGCGGAAGTCGATGCAGATTCGATTCTTTCCATTCTTCTTGAGAAGCGGTACTATGTTGGCGACCCAGTCTGGATGTTGCTCTTCGTGTATGAAGACGCTGGCTATGAGTTTATTGACTTCGGTTTCGATTGCGTCCATGATACCCGGGCGGAAGTGTCATTGTTGTTGCTTGACTGGCTTTGCATCTGGCCGAATGTTGAGCTGGTGAAGAGCAATATCGGGATTTAACCCCGGCATGTCTTTATAGCTCGAGGCGAACACATCAATGTATTCTTTGACAAGTTCCAGTAGCGACTCTTGCTCTTCGTCTGTCAGGCTTTTACTAACGAAGATTGGTTTTGGAGAAGATTCGTCGCCGAGGTTGACCTGTATAACTTCATCTTCAGTAGGAGGTTCTCTCTGTTCGAATCGCTTTTCCTATTGTGCATCCAACTGATGGGCCCACGGCTCTAACTCGAGGATGTCAGGAATGTCTTCATCTTCTTCGTAAGCGTCGGCGAATGCCATATTGACTGACAGGACTTGTCTGAATACGTCTTTGATGCTGGTGTCTGAATCAGACGTTGGTGACCCGGTTGAATGTGAATGCCATTCGCATTCCTCATCTAAACTTTCAGGGGTCGTTGTGGGCATAACATATCCTAATCTACATCGGGTTTTGCTGTAGTAGTCCCGTGGTTTGCCAGCCGGGACTGGTGGCTTTAAAGGTAATCGTCGCCCGGTGCCGTAGTTCAAGCCTGGCGTAGTCTCCAGATCGTACCCCTATTTTTGTATGAGGTATTTGGATTGGGGGCAATAAAGATATAGAGGTAGTCTTCCGTCATCTGATTCAAGATCGACTTCTTCTATGGTGAAGGGCTGCGGGTCGTCCTTCCAACCGAAGATGATTGGATGGTCCCCTCCCTCGATTATGCGGTAAGCATCTTCCACTGGAGTAAGCTGGTTTGTGGTGTACACATTTGTCACCTGTGTGTGTAGGTGGGTGCCTATACCGTGTTCCATAGCATACATTGTACAAAGCTTATCAAGCTCGATGTAGTCCAAAGATAGCCCTTTATTGATGAAGTAAGGTATCTTTTCTAGCGGGATTACATCATCGATGGAGGGAACATCAGTATGGGCAGCCACATACTTGGCTAGCTCTGGTTCTTCTTCGGCCACCCCCTGTATAAATGAAGACTGAGAGGATGACCTAGGTAGCTTGATCGTCAGGGGTTCTGCCTGTGGAGCAGAACGTGGAGTCGTTGGCAAACTAGCGACTCCCAGTTTTGTACTCGATGCTGGGCGGGGAGTTGTTGGCTCGCTAGAAGCTCCAGACCTTGCATCGGGGTGACGATTCTTCTTGGGAAGGCGTATCGTCATTGGCTTGTCGGAGGGGTTGAGCTTTTCCATTTATGGTTGGCCGACTCTAGGCAGCCTGATTGTCAGTGGCTCCGTTGTGGGTCTTGGCACTTGGCCGGACATTGGCAGCCGGATTATCATTTGCTATTCTTGTGCTGAGAGGCTGATTACGTCCTTACGTAGACTGGCTGTAATGGGTACGGACTTGCCAGGTTTGCGAGCTTGGAGGTGGATCGTCAGAGGTTCTTCTGATCCTGTGGCTGTCTCGGTAGGAGCTTGCACATCTCCTTCACCAAGGTGTTTCTTCGACTTTTCGTATAGGCAGGAGTCTGAGTAGTAGGATTCGACCCCTTTGAAGGGATCGATGTCGGCAAATTTTGTCCTCACGAAGCCTTGTTTGTCGACATACTTGAAGCATTGGTGCAGCATGGAAGGCACGATCATATAATCATGTATCCAAGGGCGCTCCAAGAGGATGTTGTAGGAAGTGTCGGAGTCTATGACGTAACAGGTTACTTCTGAGTGAAGATCGCCAATTTGGCACTTCAAACGAATCTTCCCAATCGGGTAGCTCCTGCCCGAATTGAAACCGCTGATGGCGGTGCTTGTCGGCGTCAGGCGATGCATAGAAATACGAAGATGATGTAACAGACCCTTCGGGATGATGCTTATGGAAGAACCAGGATCAATGTGCATCCGATCCACCTTTACGTCGCCGATGTATCCAGTGTAATATAACGGGCGATCATGCAGGTTGGTTTTGATGAGCATATCCTGCGGAGTGAAGACAATGTTGGGCATCGCTCCCGTGCAAGCGCTGTCTTAGAGATCTGCAGGCGGGTTCTCTCCCGTGAGGTTGACCTAAGCCAGGTATGCGTGGACATTTTGGAGTGCATCGCTCAAAGCCGTGCGAACATCCATTGAGAGTCTTAGGAGGTCGTATAATGACAACTTGGCTGGTGTATTGGCCAATTGCGCCAAGATGTCGAAGTTGTAGGGCTTCTCCAGCCCCTGTGGTGCCTCTTTCCGGAGGAATTTGTCAAAGCGAGTCTCCTTCGGCCTAGGCTTGTCGGTCGTCGGAGGCTGAGAACGTCCCGGAGCGTCAGTTGAAGCGGGCTGATGATCTTCAGCTGAGTTATCAGCCACAGGTTGGGATTGTGCCCCAGACCGAATGACGACGGCTGTGACTTCTTCGATATCTGCCGAGATTGTACGGCAGGATCTGACTTTTTCACTCCTCTTCTTGCGAATGGAAGATGGTGTGGACTGAGTCACTTCAGATACCAAGTCTGGATGAACCCACATGACCTCCCCTCATGATGTGGTGAGGGGCACTAGACCAGCAGCCTGATCCCGAGGAGGTGGAAGATTAGCAACCACTATTGTTGCCAGAGGGATGGGGATCACATCGTCTTGAGTTTCTGTTGGAGAAAAGCTGCCAAATTGTACTGACACCATATTGGCTGCCACGGTTACCTCTTCGAAATCGATGGCCAGAGCGTTCGAATCGATGAGATTTTGGATGTACTATTTTAGCTGGTAGCAATCGTGTGTAGCATGGTGGACGTAGCGGTGGTAATGGCAGTACTTTGGGTTCCCTATTTCTGCCGGCCGAGATTTTCGTCTTGGGGGAGGGAGATGAATTCTGTCTTCTTGTATGAGCATGTCCAAGATAGGCTTGACGTGGCTGTCTTCGAAGGAGTAGGTCATTTGTGGCCATTGCTAGTCTGTCGGCTTTGACTCGGGTTTCTGGGCTGTGTCGGCCACCATTGCCTGCTTGCCCTTGTTGTTCCGATTGTTGGAGGAGCTACCCCTATTGTTATTATTGGCGTTGGGACGTCTGCCCTTATCTTCTCCCTCTGAGATGTGCAATCCCAGTTGGCGAGCCTTCTTCAATCGTTCTTCGGCGCTTGTGGCACTGATGATAAACGTCTTCTAGTCCTTGAATTGACTTTCGTCCATCCAGAGGCTGATTGTTGGAAGCAGTCTCTTTTGGCAAATTCCAATTAAGGAGGAATCCGGATTACCAGACGGCAGCTTTATGGCGGTTTGGCAGAACCGTTCAATATAGTTCCTTGTCAGCTCTTTCTCCCCTTGGACGACGTCCATGAGGGTGGACATCGTGATGTCCTGTCCTACTTCGTAAAATCTCTCCAAGAATATGCACTTGAAGCTGGCGAAGGAGTGGATGCAGTTGTCTGGCAGGTTGCGATACTAGTCGAAGGCGACTCCTTCCATTGCCCCGATGAATAATCGTGTAAGGATGGCATCGTCATGGGGCAGATGGTCGGTGGTGACCTCAAAGTAAGTGATGTACCGACTTGCAGATGTCTTGCCATCATAAGGATTGATATTGAACGGCTTATATCTTGGTGGAAAGGGGATATCCCTCCATGCAGCAGGGTATGGTTGTCGTATTCTGTGGTCTTGAGAGGTTTCTCGAGCGTGAAACATGGCTCGGAGCTCTTGGACCTCACTTTTTGCTTCCCTGGCCTCATCCACAGCGGTGGGGGCCATCATTTCGGGAGGATTGTTGCCCGGGTTCGGTGCCGCTGAGTTCGAGTTCGTATTGACCGCAGGACCCGCGCTTGTTTGGCCAGACGTCCCTCCTTGGAGAGTTGGAAGGGCCGCTTTGATCTCGTCTACAGACTTGACCAGGGCATACAGTATGGCCTCTAGAGTGTCGATGCATTGGCGATCACTGGAACCACCTTGGTTGCTGTCCGTCATGAACACCGTCTTTACATGAGGAGAGATGGAAGGAACGGTGGAGGACGTGCCCTCCGAATCATACCCTTATAGCGAGAAGTCATCGGGGTATGTGGGAATGTTCTCCTCTGGTTCGGACTCAGAAGGGATAGTACACCCAGCTTCAGAGTTTACTTCGTCTTGGGATTCGTGGACGTCGTCAGGGACGTCGGCCCTTGTTGTATCTGATGGGAGAGTTGTTTCTTCGTGCTCATCTCCTTGGAACATCGGATTATCGTGGATGTTCTGAGGAGTGCTACCCCCAGTCCCAGCGACCCCCAGTGGTGTGGACGATGAATCTCACACTGTAGCAGATTTTGTCTTTGAACGGGTACCTTGGAAAACTCCGATGGTGGGTACCCATTTAGACGATAGTCTCTTAGTCATAGTGGATGAAATCTTCAGGCTGGAAACATTGGCATTCTTCCCTCTCCCATCGGCGGGGATTTTCTGAGCAGAGTTGCAGGAGACGACGGGAAGTGCCTCATCTTCTGAACATGTTTGTTGCAGTCTTTGAAAGACGGACTAGCGGTCTTCTCGTATCGTCGCGTTATTGCAACAGCAGTTAACGATGATTTGGGTGCAGTGACGTCCGTGAGAGGACTCTTTGCACCCAGAGGCACCTTCTCTTTCCTTACGTTTGTGGAGGATGGCCTCACGCAAGTCATATGGGTCCGGATCGACCATGTTTGCTCCCTGGATTTTGGAAGACTTTTGAGAACCTCTCTGTCTGTTTGCCGTCGGGAGCTGGACTCGAGTGGTTCTGTACAACTTCCCATCAGAGGCCCGTATGACAGGATGTGGGACGCTCGGATGGTCAGAGGTCAGATCAGTGGACCGAGCTTGCCCAGCTCGTGCTGTCCTAGACTTCTTCACTCTAGTGCGTGAGGGCACATAGTAGGAAGAGTCTAAGTGGTGCTGGAGGGAGTCAGACATGTCTTCTTGGGAGCACAAGAGATCAGGACCATAGGAGAGGCGGTCGAAGACAGAGCCGCGTGGAGTAGGCGTCATGCGACTGGCATCAATATTATTCATGCGGCTGGCAGGCGTAGCCGCATAGGTTTTCTCCATGTGGCTGGAAATCCTGGCTGCATGAGTGTTCTCCATGCGGCTGGAAATCCTGGCCGTATGAGTATTATGCTTTTGGCTAGCAGTCTCAGCCGCATAGTTATCATTCATGCGGCTGGCAATCTTGGCCGCATGAGTCTTCGTTTTACGGCTAGTACCCTTGTTCAGTTTCTTCCTGGAGCACATAGAATCACTCTTTGCCCCTGCAAGTCCAGCATCGTAGTTCTTTCCTCTGCCGGACTTGGGGACAGAAGAGTCCTCTATGGCTTGAAGTGGGGCCGCACGAGAGTCGCCTTCGCCGTCTTGGGCAGCAGAGAGTACTTCGTCCAGAGCTTGGGAAGGAGCAAATGACTTTGGCCTCCACTCACTGCGAGCTTTCTTTGTGCGGGTTCGCTTCTGGACCGGGCCAGCGCTTCCCTCAGAGAGCATTTCTTCAAACGCCTGTTGGTCGAAGCGGACGACCATCTTCTGTTACGTGGAGCCAAGTTTGGCTGCATTCGATTGCGTCACCAACTCCTCAGCCGTGGAGAAGTTTGTCCCCAGGATAGTCGCCATCGTGTTTTCCATGAAATATAAAAGAACAGAACAATTATCGGAGGACTGGACTTTTACTTCACAATACAAACTCGCTTGTACAAAGAAAGCCTAGGGATGAAAATCTAGGTACAGCAATCTAAGTACAATTGTTTATTTTAGATTGTAGGGGGTGACGGTAGAGGCTCGGGAAAGCGACGGAGCTCTGCCTTACTCCTTGGACGATCGGGTGCAGCCTTGGCTCTGGAGAAGAAGTACTTGGCGTTGATGAAGAAATGCTCTCTTTGCTCTCTCTGTATATGCGCTTCTATGTCTCTCTCCGTCTCTGTGTCTCTGTCCTTGTTGCAAGGGAATGGCACCTTGCTATTTATAAGAGTGGGGGACATTATTAGGGTTTGCAATGATTGCCCATTCTCAAAAGTCGACGGCTAAGGATCAATGAATATGGGCCGCTCATCTTGAATGTAATAGATCTGGGCAATTAATGTGATTGCCTCAAATCTTTGTGGGTAATTAATAATGATTGACATAAATCTCCATGATTTGTTATGCCAATCTCGGATTTCCAGCCACGTGTCATTGATTTGCTTGATTGCAAATGATCTGATTTGATCCCAATATTTTATTAGGATTTGTTGATAGATTTCGGTCGATTTTATGCCACGTGTCCCATTATTATGCCTCGTGTCTTAACCGCGAGCTACTTAGAAAATCTGAGCCGCTTGAGGACTACTCCTCAATGAGCCGCATAAGGCTAGCCACGTGTCAAGGCTGCTTGGGAGTGGCCCCTGAATATTTGAACCGCATGGGGGTGATCTGAGCCGCATGAACGTAGGTGACCGCATGATGGGTGCTTTCTTCGTGAGCCGCATGGAGATAGTCCTCGTGAGCCGCATGGAGATAGCCTCTGCTTGAGCCACATGGGGTAGTTCTCGTGAGCCGCATAGGATAGCTTCGGCCTAAGCCGCATGGGGTGGTCTCTGTTTGAGCCGCATGCGACTGTCCACATGTCAAGGACGCATGAAGGTTTGTGGGTTTCGGAGGATTGTGTCAGAGATCTCCTTCGTTTTCCTAGGAATCTGCCATTATGACGGAGCCATTATCGTACGTCAGAGCTGTCATTTGTCAGGGCTGTCAGCCGTCCAGGCATTTAATGCAGTAAAGAACAAAGGGAAGAGCTGTTGAGGGCCACGTGGCTCCTCTCTGGGCCGCATGGAACTATTCGAGCCGTATAGACGCTTGAGCCGCATGGGTCCCTGAGCCGTATGAGCTCTCTGAGCCGCATGCGGATCCTTGGCCGCATGGATCTTTCTTTATTTTTTTCCATGCTTCTACAGTGAGCTTTGATATGAAGAACTCGACCAACTTCAGTTTTGAAGAGTCTTTCTTCAATCAAGCCCCTGATTACAATTTCTCTGAAATCTTATAGCCCGCACCGTATCGGCAAATTAATTAGAGAATCGTAGCTAGCTTTGGATTTGAAAATGAAAGCTTTTTGAAAACTCTTTGGAAGAAACGTAAGCTTTAGAAGAGAAGAGATGAAAGTGAATGAGTCATTTAAAATGATAAGAATTCCTCTCTATTTAAAGTTTTTTCAAAGACAGAACTCTGGCAGAATTCGGACAGAATTAGGACAAAATTCTATGTAACAAACTAAAACTGAAGGAAGACCAAGTTCAAAAACCAATGTTCATATAACGTTCACCTTGGCCGAACTCTGGCCGAGTTCTGTCCGGGTTGGTCAGGTTTATTTTATGAAAAATATTTTGGGGCTTTTTGAAAACCTTCAGAAGCTTTTATAAATAATAGATGTTTTTCAAAACATAGGTCAATTTTGAAAAGGATTTTGGATAGCCTATTTTGAAAACGATTTTTGATAGCCTATTTGCCAGTACGACTCGGTGTACAATGTATTCCTAGACTCAATAAAAATAAAGTTATATTGCATAAGGAAATACAGTCTCGAGTGGCAAACATAGCTTCGGTCTTGAGCAGTGTCCAAAACATCTTGAGTAAACATCTGAATTGTTCGTATATCGAGATAGAGTTTGATCAATTATTAAAATCAGGTTTAACCATGACCAATGGGCCAACAATCTCCCCCATTTTGATAATTGACAAACCTTGACCGATATAACATCTTTGGTCTTTATCAAATCAAAATTGTACCGATATAATATACCAAAAAAATTATTCCTGTAAATTGTTCATAACCTGTATTCATGAAGATGTTAGATCTTATTTTTCCCCCGTTGTCACTTAGCAAAATAATTACAAAAGAGAAAGCCACCCCATAATATATGCATAAGTAACAACCAGTGAAGAAACACAAAAATATGGATATATAAAAACATTTATCACATGCATGGTATAAAAGTCACAGACAGGAAAGAAATTTGATAAGCAGAGAATATTTCACAAGTAGTGTAAATGGAAGCATAAATAAAAGATAATGCTATGAGAAATGCTAAACTGATTAAAATGCGCTGAACTGAAGCATATAACATGTCCATCAAACACAAAAAGTCACAAATAATATCCAAAATAAGAGTATTGATAATAGCTTGGAACGTCGGAGCATTTCCAAGTAAACAAAAAGGCAAAATCATCAGTCTCAAAAGTAGGACAAATCAAAAATCATCCTCATCATCATCATCATCATCTACAGTGCCAACATGTCCACTATGTCCGGATGGACCAGCTCCAGAAGTGTCAGCTCCAGAGGTGTGTGGAGTAGCACTAGAAGTACGATACCAATCGTAAGAGTTTCCTGGCTAGAACAGAGAGTAGACTGCCTCATCATCAATACGGTAACCAGATAGAGAAGGGTTTCAAGGAAGAGAGCTAGCAGAGTGACCCGTCGGAGAAAATCTAAGATCGGCAAAGGAGTTAGCAATAGCCTAGAACCGAGTCACGTCACGGAACTCACATTCCCAGGAAGTGTTAACAAAGAAGGTCTGCAGATCCGAGAGGTGTTGATGAATACCCTCAAAAGTCATAGGGTAAGTCTGAGGAGGAACATGTGCAGTAGGTGCAGGTGTAGGAGGTGGAGGAGCAGTGGCAATGCTACGACGAGAAAGCTTAAGAAACTTGGGCTCAGGGTCCAGAGAGCAAGTGGATAAGTCTATGTCAAAACGCTGAAAGATGCATGAGATAATCATCGCATAAGAGAGGTTACATTCTCTTTCGCGACATCTATCCATCATCTGAATGATAGTTTTAGGGGCAGAAAAAGGAATCCCCTTAAGAATGTGATATAGGGTAGAAAGTTCTAGTGCAGTGATATCATCTTTTGAAGTAGATTTGAGAAGAATAGTGGAATAGATGATGCGATGTAACTTGTAGTTAAACAAGTTCAAGTTATTGGCCTTGAACTTTCCAGGACGAGCACGTGCGGGCGCACATAGCTCATTCTTGAAACTAACAAGAGTTGTTCCCTCGGAAAAATCAAAGTCGGTGATGTCATCGAGTGGGGCACCTTCGTTTGGAATACCAAGGATTTCTGTTAGCATTACATCATCGAACTCGATATCTATCCTGCCAATACGAGTTCTTACGGTAAAAGTGTCTAACACGAAGTTACAATAGAACAATCTAAGGGCATTAGTAGCTATAGAAAATTATTGGATAGCAAGATATTGTAACCCTAATGCCTCAAAGAAGGGACGGTGATCAGGAAATACAGTCTATTTAATCGGAGCGCCGGTACATATGGTACGCATAGCAAAGTCGGCATACCAAAGCAATGCTTGGTCGTGAGTTTTGAAGTAAAACTCATCCGACACACCGTCACCCGATTGGACCGAGGAAAAGAGGGAATCCATGTTCGGATTAGAAGATGATGCCTCTTCACTGACGTTAGCCTTCTTCCTCTTGAAAGGATTGAATCCCTTAGGCATTCTTTTCCAAAACTAAGAAACCCTAAAAATTTGAAAGTGGAGGAGAGAAGGAGTTATACCTTCCGAGAATCAAGTATGTTATAGAGGACGTGATTCTGATCCGTACAAATCCAAATTTTGGATGGAAATCTCCACGTAGATTGGAAGAAAAGGAGTAGAGAAAAACTAGAGTTTAGGGTGTTCTTCGGCTGTTGCTGCGGTGATGATGAATTGGTTTGGAGGAGATGAATAAGAGATGGCCTCGGGTTCTGACTTAAAACATACAACACCAACAGAACTATGGCCGAATTCGGACCGAATTTGGGCCGAATTCTCCTAGCGTTCTCCTGGGTTTTTAAAATAAAATTTTATGGGCCATATCCTTTTCATCAACTCATTTCAAATATTTAATTCAAAGTTTAGTAATTTTAAATTTCAAATAATATAATTAATATTATTTTATAAATTAATTTTCTTTACTCAGCATCTGTTTCAGATTAGCTGTAGGAGTACTGTCCCAGCTAACAGGAGTTCACCGGGGAACAATTGAGTACCGCTTCGCTTTGACCGTAGTCGTGGTGACAGATAGACTCTTTGTAGGCTTGTCTCGAAAATAATTATTGAGTATTTTAATAAATTAATTAATAAAACAAAATTAATTAATATTATTGACATCTAAAATTCCTAATTCTCGACGTAAATAATTGAAACGATCTTCCATTTGAGGTTTTGTGAATATGTCAGCCAATTGATTTTGTGTGTCTATGTATACAAGGTCAATATCTCCATTTTGTTGATGATCTCTAAGAAAATGATGTCGAATCTCGATATGCTTAGTACTAGAGTGACATACTGGATTATTAGCCAAATTAATAGAACTAGTGTTATCACAGAAAATGGGTATGTTCGGGTAATGCAATCCAAAGTCTTCTAAAGTTTGCTTCATCCATAAAATTTGTGCACAACAACGTCCTGTGGCGATATACTCTGCCTTAGTTGTTGATAATACGACAGAATTTTGCTTTTTGCTAAACCAAATGACTAGGGCTTTTTCTAGAAATTGACATGTGCCGTTGGTACTTTTTCTATCTACATTGCATCCGGCAAAATCAGTATCAGAATAACCGGTTAGGTTAAATGACGTGGTTTTAGAATACCATAAGCCGACAGAAGAGGTACCTCTAAGGTATCGGAAGATACGCTTAACTGCGCACAGATGTGATTCCTTAGGATTGGCTTGAAAACGTGCACATAAGCAAACACTAAACATAATGTCTGGTCGACTAGCAGTTAAGTACAATAAGCTACCGATCATACCTCGATACTTACGTATGTCGACGGGTTTGCCTTGTTCATCAATATCAAGCTTGGCTGAAGTTGCCATTGAAGTGCTAAGTGGTTTGACTTCTTCCAGGTCGAACTTCTTTAATAGATCTTTTGTGTACTTTGCATGATTTATGAATGTCCCATTGTTGGTTAGTTTGATTTGCAGTTCGAAAAAGAACTTCAGCTCTCCCATCATGCTCATCTCAAGTCATTTTGTATATGCTTTGAAAATTCTTGACAAAGAGATTCATCAGTAGATCCAAAAATAATATCATCCACATAGATTTGAATCAAAAGAAGATTGTTATTCAAAGATTTTATAAACAGTGTAGTATCAACCTTTTCCTTTGAAAAACCGTTGTCAAGTAGAAAATAGCTTAAACTATCGTAACAAGGACGAGAGGCTTGTTTCAAACCGTATAAGTCTTTCTTCAACTTGAAAACTTAATCAGGATTTTTAAAATCACTAAAACCTGGAGTTGAGCTACATAAACTTTTTCTTTTATAAAATCATTCAAAAATGCACTTTTAACATCCATTTGAAATAACTTAAAATTATGAAAACATGCAAATGCACATAACATGTGAATGGATTATAATCTCGCAACTGGGGCATAAGTCTTATCATAGTCGATACCTTCTTCTTGATTGTATCCTTGAGCTACGAGTCGAGCCTTATTACGAGTCACTAAACCATTCTCATTCAATTTGTTTCGAAATACCCAACGGGTGCCAATGACCGAATGATCAATGGGCTTGGGAACAAGTTCCCAAACTTGATTTCATTACAATTGGTTTAATTCCTCTTGCATAACATCTAATCAAAAATTATCACTACATGCTTCTTCAATATTTTTGGGTTCAAACTGTGAAACAAAAGCAACACAAGAAGCTATATCTTTATTGGAGGAACGAATACTTACACCCATGGTAATCTAACCAATTACCAAGTCCTTTGGATGATCTGCCAAGAATCTCGTCTCTTTTGGCACATCCTAAGGATTGTTGGTTCCGTCTTCTTTCCTTGAAGACTCAGCTGGTGCTTTGTGTGAAGATTTTGCATCCTTGTGTGAAGGTTTTGCAGTAGCTGTACTTGGTGTAATCATGTCTTCATTATCGTCATCGACTGAATGTTGATTTAGTTCATCAAACGTGGCATTAATTGATTCTTTGATGATCATGGTTCTTTTGTTGAAGACTCTGTAACCTTTGCTCTTTGCCTTATAACCTAAAAAGATACCTTCTTCGGTCTTTTCATCAAATTTACTCAGATTATCTTTAGTATTAAGAATAAAGCATTTACAACCAAATATCTTGAAATAAGAAACAGTGGGTGTTCTATCAAACCATAACTCATCGGAAGTCTTCTTCGATATAGGTTAAATTAGAACCCTATTGAGAATATAGCACGCTGCATTGACAACTTCAGCCCAAAAGTGTCTAGGTAGACTAAATTGATTCAACATTACTCTAGCCATTTCAGATAGAGTCTTGTTCTTACGTTCCACAACTCCATTTTGTTGTGGAGTCCTAGGGCAGAAAAACTCATGCAAATAACCGTGTGTCACAGAATTGCTTGAACTCTGTATTCTCAAATTTGCCGCCAAGATTACTATGAATGCGAGTAATCATGAAACATTTTTCATTCTGTACTTTCTTGCAAAAGGTGACGAATTCTGACAAACCATCATTCTTGCGTACAAGAAAATATACCCACGTGTATCTAAAAAAATCATCTACAATAACAAATGCATATAACTTACCACCTAGACTAGCAATTCTACTGGGTCGAAATAAGTCCATATGCAACAATTGTAGAGGTCTAGTGATACTTACAGCGTTCTTGGATTTAAAGACAGATCAGATAGCTTTGTTCTTTTCACATTCGCTACATACCTTATCTTTCTTGAAAGATATGTCGGTAAGCCGCGTACCAACTTCTTTGTGGGTAGTTTTGAAATTGTGTCCATATTTGTATAATCGAGTCTCGTATGCTATAGTTGACCCTCAATAATCTTGGCCATCAAGTATCTACCTGCTTTGTTAGCATCTTCTAGCAGATAGAAAATATATATGTTGTCTTCCCTGATACCTTCAAAGATAGTACTACAAGTTGAGCTATCAACTATAGTACATTTGTCTTTGATGAAGTTAATTCCATAACCGTGATTAGCTAAATGGCTTATGCTAAGCAGATTATGTTTTAACTCGGTAACTAGACAGACATCTTTAATCACAGGATAGGGAGCCTTACCAATATCACCGATACCGATTATGTTCCGTCTTAAATTATTACCGAAGAAGACGTATCCTTTTTTTATTCTTCTTCGACATTGTTGCGAATAATGAAGCATCACAGGTCATGCGCTGTGAGTAACCGCTGTCGAGGATCCATTTGCTTCTAGCATGTGAAGGACGTTCCACCTATAAAACAGTTTGTAGATGAAACTCTTGGTACCAATTTCTTGTAGGGTCCTGACAAGTTAGTTTTTGGTATTAATGCGTAAAAATTTAAATCTATTAACTTTCTAATTCTACATACAGAGGATATATGACCAATGAGGCCACAATAATGACATTTTGTATGTTGAGTGTTAAAAGTTGTGTGAGGTGCATGATTGGTAAGTTTTGGTTTTCTAGTATAGAAAAATGCATGCCTATTAGTCTTCTTGGGCATAGGTTGGGTGTGGTTTGGTCTGACAGTGTTTGGTTTGGGTGTGTTCCGATGATTCGATAATTGACACGTGTTCAAATAGGAAGCAGCAACTTTAGGCCATTTTCCTAAACTAATTTCTAACTTTTTGGAGGTGTCATATAATCTAGTATAGTCAGATGTAAGTGTTTCCATTCTGACTTGTGCACACTAGGGATTCTTTCTCTCCTTAGATAGGTCTTCCTTTACCTAGATATAGTTTGGCCTTTTCTTCGAATAACTTGATAGTCTTATGTAACAACAGCTTAATAGAAGAAAGCTCACTAGACTCAATAGAAGAATTATTATTTCTAACATCAGCTAGATGGTCGATAAGTCTTCCTATCTCACCTTTGTACTCTTTGAGTACCTTCTTAGAGGTTTCATATTTACTACGCAGTTTCTTGTAGTCATTTAACAGGTCACCGAAAGCCTCTCCTAATTGCTCAAAGGTAAAATCATCATAAGGATCAAACAGAGGATTATTGATTACCAGATCGTAAGCCATCAAGCACACATTTGCAGCGTCATCCGATTGTTCACCTTCTGAATCTCTGGCTTCGCTTTCATGCCATATGCTTGTATTAGCGTACTTCCTTAATGTAGATCTCTTCAGGCAGCCTTTGTCATATTTGTTACTTTTTCTTGTTGATGATGTTGTTAGACAATCATTCTTCATATGTCCTTTCTTCTTACATCCATAGCAAATAGGATCTTCCTCGTTGTTGTTGATGTTGCTTTCTTTTGTTCTTCTGTTGAATCTCATGAACTTCTTGAATTTTCTTACCAAAATTGCTTGATCTTCAGAGTCAGAGTCGCTGTCGTCAGAATCATCTTTGACAGTTCTTTTATGTTGAGCCTTCAAAACGATCGACTTCTTTGACTTCTTATTTGGTGTAGCATCTTCAAAGTCTTGAAGTTCCAAATCGTGAGTGAGTATCTTACCCATGAGTGTTTCCAGAGACATTGTTGAGAGGTCGTTTCTTTCAATGATTGTTGTAGCCTTTGGAATCCAGTTCTTTGTGAGAGCTCATAGAAGTTTGTGAATCATCTCATGGTTACGGTATTCCTTGTCTAATAAAGATAAAGGGTTTACAATATCCAGGAATCTCGTAAACAGTTGAGTGAAAGATTCATTTGGCTTCATTTTGAACGCCTCGTACTGAGTAAGTCTGCTGATCTTTGACTCCTTGACTTGTGTTATTCATTCGTGGGTTACTTCGAAAAATTTTCACACTTCATTTGATGTTATGCAAGTAGATTACCTGTTAAATTCAGTTCTGTCTAAAGCACAAGATGAAGCGTTTATAGCACGTGCGTTAAGACTAGCCTTTTTTTTCATCCTCAGTGTATTTATCATGGGTTTTTTCAACTAAAACTACCCCAATAGTAATACGATGAGGCTTTTTGTAGCCATCAATAACTATAGATCACAAGTCAAAATTAAAAGATTTTAAGAAGAAACTCATCTGTGTTTTCCAATAAGTATAGTTTGTGACGTCAAACAGTGGAGGTCTGTTTGTGGCTTGGCCTTCACTTGTGAATTTCACAGTTGCCATGTGTAATGCTATGATCTATATAACAATTAAATATAAATAACTGTAGTTTTACCTTGCTTTATTTGTATAATCTGCTTTGATACCAATTATAGGAATGAAATCATAAAGCAAAATGCTCTAGAGGGGGGATGAGTAGAGTAGGCAGCAGAATATTGCTAATTAAAAACTTGTTAGCAGTGAGATAACAGAAATAATATTAATCACAAAGTAATAAGTGTAAAGAAAAGAGTTTAGAAGGCAAACGCAAACGCAGAGATTTATACTGGTTTTCCTCTTTTGAGGACTAGTCCAGTCGGAAGAACTCTAGCTTCCAATTGAATCCACTATTGGAAAATCCTGCAAGTTTTTATACGAAGTCCTTACAACTTCTGCAGATGCGAGATTTGATACGAGGACTCGACCAACTTCAGTTTTGAAAAGTCTTTCTTCAATCAAGCCTCTGATAATAATTTCTCTTAAATCTTCTAGGCCGCACCGTACCGACAAATTGACTAGAGAATTGTAACTGGCTTGGAATTTGAAAATGAAAGCTTTTTGAAAACTCTTTGGAAGAAACGTAAGGTTTACAAGAGAAGAGATGAAAGTGAATGAGTCATTTAAAATGATCAGAATTCCTCTCTATTTATAGTTTTTCCAAAGACAGAACTCTGGTAGAATTCGGGCAGAATTCGGACAGAGTTCTATGTAACAAATCAAAACTGAAGGGAGACCAAGTTCAAAAGCCAACGTTCATATAACGTTCACCTTGGCCGAACTCTGTCAGGGTTGGTCAGGTTTATTTTATGAAAAATATTTTGGGGCTTTTTGAAATCCTTCAGAAGCTTTTGTAAATAATAGGTGTTTTTCAAAACATAGGTCAATTTTGAAAACAATTTTGGATAGACTATTTTGAAAACGATTTTGGATAACCTATTTGCCAGTACGACTCGGTGTACAATGTATTCCTAGACTCAAAAAATAAAATAAAAATTACATTGCATAAGGAAATACAGTCTCGAGTGGCAAACATAGCTTCGGTCTTGAGCAGTATCCAAAACATCTTGAGTAAACATCTGAATTGTTCGTATATCGAGACAGAGTTTGATCAATTATTAAATTCAGGTTTGACCATGACCAATAAGCCAACAGCAATGAGTGGTACGGGTACCAGTGTGGGACCAGCGAAGCATTTCCATATTCAGAAGGGAGTCATATAACTACCACTTTTTTAAAATGAGGGTAGTTTTAAACTTTTGTAAAATTTATAATGTTAGTTATAAAATAATAAATTTAAATCATGTTAATAATAAATTGGTAAATTTTTGATTATTTTAATATTATTTGATTTGATGCATTGTGTTTGTGCCTTTAGTTAGTGAAACCTTGGAACAACTTTGCCTAGAGACTAACCATGAACATGGAGACCTAGCTAATGGATTTAGATTAGTAATTAGACTCTAATCAAGCTAGGAATCACTTAGAATCTAATTAAGGATTAAAATTAAGGTGCTAGTTTGGGCCTTTAGCAAAGGGGCTAGATATTACAACATAGGAAGGCCTTTGGGCTATTGTAACCCAACCTAACCCTAATCTATCACACATGGTCGGCCACACAATGATTTCCCCTATATAGATCAACACTAGCCCCTTTCTTTCCTCTTACAAAGAAACCCTAACCCTAATTGTGTTCTTCCCCAAATTTGGCCTCTTTCATCAAATTAACTCCAAATTCAACCAAACCAATTGCAACCACTCCCCTTGAGTAGAGGAGGTATCTATTGGCTAGCTAGGAAGGATTTGGCGTAATTTGACCATTATATTTGGTGGAAGTACTTTGTAAGATGATTTATCGGAATTCCAACTCCCAACTGGTAAGGATCTCTAAACCTATTAGATTTTAGTTTTATTGTTGAAGATGCATTCATTTGGGGTTCCCCTAGCCCTAGGAATGATTTGGGTTTAATTTGTGTCCATTTGAGGTACGTATCATGGGCGTATCGCTCCATAATCAGAAGGGTATCTCAAGTGTTGGACAAAATGCCACAGAGGATGTTTTTGTCACCAATTTCTAAATAAATTACATAATTAGGTAGATAATTATATGTAGATTGCAATGGTGTGTGACTGAGGTGATTATGCTATGTCTAATCGGACACGGGGACATGCGTTTGGTATTATACTGGGTCTACAGTGATCCCCTGCTACAATAATCTTCGTACTCCTTCGACACAACTAGATTTTACCTCCTAGTGACTGGTTCGAGTAGGGGCAATGACTGACACGTGATCAGGATCTTGGGGCTTCGACAAATGGCGGATTCGACCTGTGGCACGAGACACATATTTCCCTCTGTGCGGTCGACTGCTGCACACACTGCTTTGTTGTATTTTGACACTTGATACTTCTTTGACACAACCTGCAGACACACGTTGGACACTTGCACATGTTTGACACATCTGCCATACTTTATTTCTCACTTTTATACTTCATTGCTCACTCGACATTCTCATATATATCACATTGCATTACACTGTTCACTCACAATATTGTATCTAACACTGCACTTTGATTTAACTGATGTAAACTATTACACTTGACACTTTATGGACATAAGACACTTGGCATAGATGTTAACTCTTTACTCGACACCTGTTGCATATGTCACATTGTTCATATGTCACACACACACTCGAACACTTCATTATCTACACTTCATTCACTTAACTGCTATTCTGAAACTCTGATACATTTAGACACTTCACCATGTTCTGATACCATGACACACATCCTTTGACACTCTTGACACTACGACACTCTTCACATCTTTGCATTCACTTCTGGACACTTGATACTACTCATCACTGCATTTCACTTTTCACTTCATACTCATCTTCACATGTCTGCATATCCATGAGCCACTACATTCTGGTATCAAAGCCTAACATGCCTGCTAACAATTAACCCCAGCATACTTTCCTAGCCCTTCATATATTTACATTAATTTGCAACTTCCCATATTCACTGAATTTGAGTTCAGGCCCAATTGAGTTCTGAACACTCTGATACCTATGTATCAGAGCATGTAGAGCATCTCTCCTTCATTTCATGCACCACTGGTTCAGACCATTATTAATATCCAATTTTGGACACTTGTTATCACTCAATGGTTAGTTGTCCTGTCATTGAAGGTCATTCCCTGTATACTTTGGATTCCAGTCCAAATTAACCACTCAGTCTACCTGGGTTTGTAGATCAGTTCCCTAGTATCATTCCCATTCACTTATCTTAGCCTACATATAACCTGCCCAATTCACTTACCTGTCTACCCCTCCACCATGTCTTTCCACCAATATATATGTATATGTTTAGCCTATAATCGGTCCAGTTTTTTGTTTAGTTAAGTTCTCTTTGTGTTGGTTCAGACCTACATAGCTTATTCAGACCCTTTAGGCATCAGTCCACTTGTCTCCATTACATTATGTCTAACAATTGCCTGGTAATTGATCAACCCCTCTATTAATTCCTTCTAGGAAGATTATGTCCTATTCACTACAAAGAGAACTTGTCCTGCCTTTGCTACTTAACATTGCATTCATTCTCACTTCACTGCATGTCATTCAATTGTATTGTCTGCATTCAATTCCTTCACTGCCCATTGCATATACCACTAAATTCTGCACTTACCTGGGCATCTCATGGCCTATATTACATGCTATATATATGTGCTACATATGAAATATATGTGATATGAGAGTTCTCATATCTGAGGTACATATATAAGTATACTATATATATATGAGGGTTTGCCATAGTGCATTGTCCTCTTTGTTCATTGCAATTACATATATAGTATATATGTTTGAGGTGATGCATCATATGTATGATATTATATGTATGTACACATATATCTTAGTTTTAATTGTATTGTATGTATGTACACATATTCATGATATAGGTATATATATATATATATATATATATATATATATATATATATATATATATATACAAAAAAAATTATATATATATATATATATATATATATATATATATATATATATATATGTATATATATATATATATGTATATATATATATATATATATATATATATGGTATCATAGTCTATGTAAAACCTAGGGTTTAGACTTGAGACTAGATAAGGATATAGTTGACCCCCTTGACTAAACAATTGACCAAAACCCTAGATAGTTGACTATGACTCTTAGTTTGACTAAAGGTTGACCGGAGTTGACTACTTGACGAAAAGTCAACTTTGGGCCAACCATTGACCTA
Source organism: Iris pallida (assembly GCA_029216955.1). Lineage (NCBI taxonomy): Eukaryota > Viridiplantae > Streptophyta > Magnoliopsida > Asparagales > Iridaceae > Iris > Iris pallida. The sequence goes on from JANAVB010009595.1 coordinate 3,956,411, forward strand.
GTTTGACTTAGTTTGACCGAGATTGCATAGCATGCACTAGAAAATCATGCCTAATACTGTTAAACCCTATTTAACTCATGTATATCTCATCTTTAGGTCGTGACTTCACTCTGAGCCTCGATTCATATTGACAGCTCAGGACCGCAGGCGAGTACATTCTCTGATAGTTTTTATTGTTTTGATATCTACTATATCTGATTTAGTTGTAGTGTTTTACTTAATTCTCGACACGAGGATACACGGACTAGTATACGTCGGATCTTGTCATGCGATGTTATTCTTGGATTACCTGGTATATGGTTACATTGTTCGATCTTGTTTCCTCTACTTCTATAGACACCGATTTGGAAGTAGGATGACCCCCTGCTTTTGAATCCTGTGTCATAGCGTGCCATGTCCGGATCGATTATACTATTCGGAGATGGGGTGTTATTAAAGGTTATGTGACCAATACCCCTCCTGTCACTTCATGTGCATAGCACCGCCCTCACCGCACGTAGGGTGTAGTCTCATCTGATACTTCCTGTACATGGCTTTCCATTTTGGTCGGCCTGATCCTATATATATATATTTCCTATTCATAGCCGGTCAAATAGAGCAGCCTGATCCAGACCCAAGCCGATCACATAACGCTCTAATATCTCAAGACAATGTTTATACTTATAGTGTACATCAGATAATCCTGTACTGCTTTATATTCCAGTAGTTTTACACCCTGACATGATGTCCTGTTCACCTGTACTGCTTTACTTCTAGTCTTAATATTTCATCTTGTATATTCCATTATAATTGTCTCTTATAGTATTTGTCAATTCATATGGAACTTCTGTTGGCGTTTGTACTTGCTCATATCCTGACAGGATAACCCCGTTGATTTTACAGAGGACTTAGATGCCGATTGCTCAACCTTTTACAGGTTTCACATAGACGGATACTTCAACCAGGGTCTTTCTGTGGAGCTGATGTTTGTAGAATACACACCTCCTGTAGTGACCTAGTTTAATTAGGTTTGACTGGATTGCGTTCCAGTTGGATATTTGAGACTTGTAGTATTTATTTAGGATTTTGTATTATATCTTAAATTCTGAACTTTTGTGTGTGACTTTGCACCTACTTCAGTTTATCTATTTCCATCTTATCTTTATCTATTCGTGCTTATCTTCCTTAGATATCATGTGATTGAGTTGTGATTATATTTCTCCGTGCGGAGATGATAGATTATATATATTGTGTCTAGATGTTATATATCCTCGTTGACCAATACAGCGTTCTACCACCAACTCTGCGACGTAGGCTGGACGTACCTACGTGCTCGTGCCCCTAAATAGGGTACGATTCATGACACATATTTGTGGTGGCCCATGCAAGTCGAAGTCGCAACTAGTACGATTTATAATGGTGCTCGAATTAGAATACTAATTACGAGCCTGCTACTAGGATGTAGGTTCTAGGTTATGATAGGAGTTACTCAATCAAAGTTAGGACTTCTTGAGAGATTTCTGGGACGACCCTTAAGAATCTTGTTTTGAACATCAATTTGAAATCCCTTCCTCTTGTTTTTGTTAACCCTTGCTCCTTGTTATTAAAGTTGATTTTGATGGATCATCATTGATTTGAATTTTTTATATTGAGATAAATTTTATGGCCTAAGTTACGGTATCTTCTAATAACATATGTTGACATGAATAACAGAGAAGGTAAAACGTTTACTTGGTTATGGAGCCTAGAGTTTATCGTAACTGTATTAGCCGGCGTGGCAAGAACGTAGAGACCTGACTTCGGATGTATATATCTGGATTATGAGATTTTAGATTTCTCGCAGCTATAATAGTCGGCATAGCGAGGATTCCAGATGACATGATTATAGAGGTACATACCCCAGTTATGGAATCTACCGTTTATCGCAGCCTTGCTTACTGGCATGGCGAGGATTCTGAGTATCATGATTTTGGACAGAAGCGTATGATTATCATATTGTATCTTCAGAAGGTTCTTAAAGTATCACCTCTACCATTTCACTTCTGTATTATAAAAATTGTATTCCATCATCAATTAAGTTAGGAGTAGGGATAATTTTAGTTATTTTAGTCCAGTTCCTTGTAGAGTTTATTTCATATGTAGTACTTTCATAGTGTGATGGTTTGATATTGTAGAGTGTCTGTATTCTAGAGATGATAGTTTAGTTTTGGCATTAGAATAGTAACACATTATAGATAATTCTCTGTTATTTATGATAATCACCAGTATTCATATAGGGTATTAGTCTGCCTTATAGCCTTTTGATGATTTCATGTTTTCCATCTATTTGCAGTATGGTACCCATAACCAGAGCCTGTCGTCTGAGAGCAGTTGCAGCTCCAGATATGACTGAAAGCGTTCTTTTGCCTTCTATTGCTCAGAATGTAGTGACCCCTTCGGCTGACCAGAGAGTAGTGGCACCTCCTGCCATTGAGGAGGTGGTAGCAGCCTCACCAGATAGTTTCTATCTACCTCTTATCATTCAGGAGAGAGCTAAAGTTTCATCTGAGACCGAGAGTCTTCCTCCGCCTCCTCCTCTGCCTCCTAGAGTGGTACCCCATACCATAATTGTCGGAAGATTTGTTTCCTGATGGAGCTCAGATATTCGAACTTCTTCGGGATGTGTTGGAAATACAGAGAGTTCAGACTGAGATTCTGAGGGAGCAGAGTCATAGGATCCAATAGCTATAGGACCTAGTGCATTCTCGAAGGGAGCCTAGTTCCCAGAGGACGAGGAGCAGTGTATACCCAGAGCCTCAAGAGTATCCAAACTTTCAGCCTAGACCATCATATCCAGTCCAGATTCCTGTCCAACAGAGGCCAGTTGAGCGAGTGCCTACATGTGCATACTGTAGAAAGCCTGGGCATATATGGGCCCACTGTAGGAAGAGGAGAGGGTTGTGCCTGTTATGTGGGTCAACTGTACATATGCTGCGAGACAGTCCTGCTGTACTTATCCCAGCCAAGGCCCTGCCTCCAGGAGGGAGTTCTAGTCACCACACCTAGTTGGAGATAAGTTTTTGACCTAGACCTTAGCATGACTTTTGAGATGTTTTGATGCACCTTACCATTATTTGTGTGTTTTGATACCTTATGATTGCCTTGTGCCATAGCATGGTTAGCATAGTTAAGTGAGACTTCAATTGATACTGCATGTCAGGACTTTATATGTTATTCTTTTAAATTGTATAATTTAGATAAAGTTTTCTTAGACCATGATTGTTCGGGACGTGACCCTAAGAGGAGTACGACCAACCTAAATTTCGAGGACGAAATTTTTCTAGGGAAGGATTGTAACTACCAGTTCTCTAACATGAGTATAATTTTGAACTTTTATAAAATTGATCATGTTAGTTATTAAATAATGAATTTAAATCATATTAATAATAAATTGGTAAATTTTTTATTATTTTAATATTATTTGATTTGATGCATTGTGTTTGTGCCTTTAGTTAGTGAAACCTTAGGAAAACTTTGCCTAGAGACTAACCATGACCATGGAGACCTAGCTAATGGATTTAGATTAGTAATTAAACTCTAATCTAGCTAGTAATCAATTAGAATCTAATTAAGGATTAAAATCAAAGTGCTAGTTTGGGCTTTTAGCAAAGGGGCTAGATATTACAACATAGAAAGGCCTTTGGGCTATTGTAACCCAACCTAACCCTAATCTATTACCCATGGCCGGCCACACAATGATTTCCCTCCTATATAGATCAACACTAGCCCCCTTTCTTCCCTCTTACAAAGAAACCCAAACACTAATTGTGTTCTTTCCCAAATTTGCCCTCTTTTATCAAATTAACTCCAAATTGAACCAAACCAATTGCAAACCACTCCCCTTCAGTAGAGGAGGTCTCTATTGGCTAGCTAGAAAGGATTTTTATCAATTTGACCATTGGATTTGGTGGAAGAACTTTGTAAGAGGATTTTCATCGGGATTCCAACTCCCAATTGGTAAACCTATTAGATTTCAGTTTTATTGTTGTAGATGCATTCATTTAGGGTCCTCCTAGCCCTAGGATTATTTGGGTTCAATTTGTGTCCATTTGAGGTATGTATCATGGGCGTATCGCTCCATAATCGGAAGGGTATCTCAAGTGTGCGACAAAATGCCATATAGGAAGTTTTTGTCCCCAATTTCTAAATGAATTACATAATTAGGTTGCTAATTATATGTTGATTACAATGGTGTGTGATTGAGGTGATTTTGGTGTCATTTGTTGTGTCAAATCGGACACAGGGAGACACGTTTGGCACTGTACTGGGTCTACAGTGATCCTTTGCTACCACAGTCTTTGTACTCCCTCGACACGACTCGATTTCACCTACTAGTGAGTTGTTCGAGTAGGGGAAATCATTGACACGTTATTAGGGTCTTGGGGCTTCGAGAAATGGCATATTCAATCTGTAGCACGAGCCACAGATTCCCCTCTGTGAGGTTGACTGTTGCACATATTCTTTGTTGGTTTTGACACTTGACACTTCTTTGACACAACCTGCAAAACACACTTGGACACTTGTACATGTTTGACACATTTGCATAGTTCATTGCTTACTTGTACACTTAATTGTCACTCGACACTCACATATATCACATTGCATTACACTCTTCACCCACACTATGTATCTGACACTGACTTTGATTTAACTGTTGTCACTATTACAATTGACACTCTAGGATACTGGACCTATGTAGCCTCCCTTCCCGAAATTTTTTGAAAATATTTTTATTATTTATTTAATTTAAATGGTAATTTTTAGACTTTTATAAATAATTATTTTAATTAATTATTATGGTAGATGACTTTAGCCATGGTTGAGTTTTGAAGTACCAGAAGGCTAGGAATCATGGCACGAGTGGTGCAGTAGCATATTTTGACTAGTGTTTAGCCATGGTAGAGGAATGTCAAGCCATAGGTGTGTCCTAACTAAAAAAAACCAGGCCAAGTTGCGACATGACCACTATAAATAATTTAATTAATTATTATTAGTATTATTTGACTTTTAGGTGACTCGGTTGTACCAATTTAATTCTGACTGCACCCGAACTTAGCCTAAGCCTACGTAGTTGGGTAGGTGCATCCAGAGACGTCCGTGTAGATATGTATTGGATATATGTATAGTTGTATTTTATTTAATATTTTAGCAGGAGATTGTATAAATAGGTGTTATATATTTTATTAAATATTTTATTGGAATATTTAGGTCGGCGTAGAAGGTATATATAAATGTATATTATATGGGTGTATATATGTTAGTATATATAGATATATATATATTATATATATGATATATATATAAAATATATATGTATATATATATATATATATGTATATATATGTATTTATATATAGATATATATAATATGTATCTATATGATATATATATAATATATATATCTATATATATATATAGAATATATATATATATATAAAATATAGATATATATATATATATAGATATATAATATATATATATATATATATATATATAGATATATATATAAATGATAAATGTATATTATTAAAAAAATATATATATATAAATGTATATTATTAAAAATATATATATATATAAATGTATTATTAAAAATATATATATATATATATATATATATATATATATATATATAAATATTATATGGGTGATATCTATATATATATCTATATATATATATATATATATATATATATATATTATATATATATATATATATATATCTATATATATATATATATATATATATTTATATATATATATATTTTATATATATATTATAATATATATTATATATATCTATATATACTATATTTATATATAATATATATAATATATATATATATATATATATATATATATATATATATATATATATATAATATATATATAATATATATAATTTTTTGTTTTTTTTAAATTATAATATATATATAATATATATTATATATATATATATATATATATATATATATATATATATATATATATATATATAAATGTATATTAATGGGTGTATATATCTATTTATATATATATATATATATAATATATATATTTATATATATATATATATATTTTTTTTTTGTTTTTGTTTTATATATATATATATATATATATATATATATATATATATATATATATCGTGTGTTGTGTGTGTGTGTGTGTGTGTGTGTGTGTGGTGTGTATAAATATATACAAATAATAGGTAAAAGAAATGAAGATTTAACACACCAGCAAAGCCCATACGATTCCCCCCCCCAGCCCAGCTAAGCAGACAAACCCCTTAAACAGTCCAGCCCAGTTGGGCCCGAGCAAACACAAGCCCAGCCCACATCAGCAGAGCAAACCAGGCCCAGCCGAAATAACCCAAACCCAATTGGGATAACCCAAACCCAGCTGACCACTTCCACACAACCGCATAACACTTTTTCTACCCTCCCCCAGCTCGGCCTAACCCGACCCGAGCGTATGATACACGCAGCGTGTATATATACTCAAGGGATAATCGAGAGGGAGGAGACTGGGAAACCCGAACCCTAACTCCACCTGAGCCGTCAACTCCTAGCGACCCTTCTCTGCAAAGGGGAACCGCCGCACAGCCACCCTAGACCGCCGCACGGGCCACCGGATGCCGGTCGAGTCGCCGGACGACGTAGTACCGCGCGTGAAACAGAGACTGCTCTGTCCCGATTCCAAATTAAAGGTAACAACTTCTCCCTTCCGTATCTCCCTCGTTTTATAACAAAATTGCAATCTGAAAGATGTTTTGGATAGCCCTGATGGTCGACTTCAAGACCGTGTATTTAGTTTTACATTTCTATCCATAAAATATGGGTGGAAAATTGAACAAAGTTTGGAAAAAATTGGTTAAAGCTGAATCCAGAGTTTGTGTTTAAATCGCCAACTTGGAGACCGTTTTCACATCAAACCGTGTGCCGTCTCGAGAAGTCACCAACATGGAACTTAATGACAACATATACACGAGTAAAACCCTTCTTTTACTTTATTTTTATTTGTTGTAAAGTAAAAGTTATCGAGCCGACAACTTGAGAGAAAAACTGTTTTAAAAATAATACAAATATGGAATAATTCTTCCGATCCAACGTGCGTCCCGCCAATTCGGGCGACGTGGTCACGAACCGAAAGCATCGAAAGGTGCGTAACAGCTTCGTGGATGTGTGGGCTTTGACGGAATTCAAATTGGTCGCGTGTGCGCGACGAATTTGATGCGTATCTGTCGAAAGTCACCGTATCGGCCTCTGTGCAAGTTTTCCAATTACTTTATGCACGTTCTTCAGATCGAGACGAAACTTGTGCCATCAGGATCGTATCATTTTTCTGGTCCTGTATGCTAGGAATGGTCCGATTCTGAGATAATTGATCGGATCGCCGTTTCGCGGGCCCTACGATCCGATTCAACAGGCAATTTTGTGCACGGCCCACCGGAATCCACAATTGGACATATCATTGGGTTCGTATCATTAAAATGAATCCGTAGACATATAGTTTGACGACTTTAGAGAACATTGACTCTGGCAAGCTTTTCGGTGCAAAGCGGGTCCAACGGCGGACACCATTTTGGCCTGAAATTATCGTTTTGCCCCTGTGTCCAGAATTGGACTTAAGGACAGGCAATTATAGCTAATTTGACTATTCTGAGAATGTTGGCAATTTCTGTTTCAGCTTTCGGAGACATCTGTGGATTTTGGACTTTATGGCGTACTAGTTGACGGTATCTTATTGGTTATTCGCGCTACCACCAGGCAAGTATACCTTGCCTTCCTCTACAGTTTTATTTACATTGTATTTCATTTTATATTTTTGATTGTTTATGGACATGTGCTTTTTGTATTATAATCTTTTGAGTTGTTTTCATTGCATATAGCCGTGTTAATGTTTGGTCTTGTGGATCACACTTGGAGTTTCTCGTCAGTACATTGCTTGAGTCGTGTCATAGAATGAGTACGTGTAATTGAACTACTAAATACTTGATATTATTTCCTTGGCACCAGAGAGTCCACACTCGGGACGAAGGTATTTTTCTTGATCTGTTTACATCCGTGAGTCCATACACGGGACTAGGATGTCGATTATTTGTACCAGAGAGTCCATATACGGGACGAAGGTGTTGACTTTACTTACACCAGAGAGTCCACACTTGGGACGAGGATGTTTACATAAGAGAATCCACACTCGGGACGAGGGTGTTTACATCAGAGAGTCCACACTCGGGACGAGG